>JAOYMZ010030211.1:0-16763 GCA_025802335.1 Pinguicula primuliflora | reverse complement strand
AAAAACTGTAAAAATCCTAGAATAAAAATGGACAAAATATACATACTATACTAGAGCTTCTGTTTTTTCGCCCTTGATATGGTATAAGAACAACTTGTAATGCTGCTGTATGCCATCAAATGGTACATGTGGTAATCCCATCCATGTAGTAATCTGGCTCCATATCTCTAGCATGTGTATAAGTCCAAAATAGATGAACTACGGTTTCCTCAGATTGTCCATACTCTGACTATCCTGCATCGGTATACTCTCCAGGTGAAGGTCTGCAGCCTTGCTGGTGCCACCTTCCCCAGACAGTAGCGAGGTGAGCTCTGCCGTCATCACCGGGCATTGATGCCTGACGTTGCAGATGCCATCGTGTATCCGGTTCGTTGCTGTGAAGCTGATGCGTCAAGGCTTGCTGAGTGAGTAGGTCTAACATCGTCTGCTCCCAAGTTTGAAGAGAATGCCGAAATGTCATCGTCTGCTCCCTTCATCTCTTGCTAAGACATAGCTCACCTATACATTCCTATTGTTAACTCGCATAACAAGTTCATTGTTGAACCATCCTCAGAGGTCGTAGCATTCCAACTGTTTCTCCACATAATAGATGTATCTGGAAAGAAAGGAGGTAGTAATCAGCCATTTGATCATCAGAAGAAAAAACTTTACACAAGGAGTGCAATATACATGTTCCACAGATCTTTTAGTCACAAAACTGCTATCCCACCCTCCATTCTACCACTTGTCCACGCCTCCTCTCACATGGGGTGACAACCTTGTCGGTTTCTAAGGCATAAATGTCTCCATTTAGCCCAATGTATTGGATGTATTGTTTTGAGTGAAAATGTGGGATACCCAAGATCTGTTTACCAAACTGAATTCTTTGGAGGTGTGATATGGCTCACGAGGGAGTGCTCATGAGTTCCTCACGAGTTCCTCACGAAGATGTAGGTTGCGAAATATTTTCTTATGACGAGAAAGACAAATAAAAGGAAATGGTATGGTCACAAAATGAATTTTCTTATAAATTTTATAAGATTTTTTTCTGGTGATTCTCGGTTCTCAAATTCAAGTTAATCGGTATTTTTCACCGATTGAGATTATTTGAGAAACTTGAAGAAAAGGTGCTCATAAAAATCACAGCATTTTACAGGTGAACTGGTTTAAATTTTGGTATCATCTCAATTACATAGCATTTGTCCTTGCAGTTTTCTTATGACGAGAAAACATAACTAGTACAACAAAATACTTACTCAAAACCAGATGGACAATAATTCTGGTATCAACACCAACAAACGAACTTCAACTTACTGTAGTAGATTTGAGAACACACTTGACGAGAGCACCAATAAGAAAGAACCTTCTAGTTCTGTATTTTCGTTCTATTTTTTCCACAGTGTCTATTACACATACACATGTATATATGTACAAATTCCTACTTGGCCCAATGGGCTCACATACCAATTTTACGCATTTTCTCTCTTCCTTGACTCACTGCGTGCAGAGCCTATCTATTTTCTTCTTGCAACTTTGATCAATCTTCTTCTCTTTGCAACTCTAATCACTGGTCTGTGCATCACCCTGTGCCGGAACATCACCTCTCTCAACACTCCCCCTACAAGATGGAGACTGGGGCGACAGACCAAGGCCCATCTTGGCCAGCAACTCGATGAACACGAGCATAGGTAAAGACTTCGTGAAAAGATCAGCCAGTTGATGAGATGATGACACATACAAAGGAAGAAGAAATCCAGTTTTATACATATCACGAACGATGTGACAATCCAACCTTCTATATGTGGAGCATCTTATTTCTCAACCTTCTATATGTGGAGAAATCCAACCTTTTGCTCAAACTTCTATATGTGGAGCTTCTTATTTCTTGACTATTGTTGATTATTACAGCAGAGGGATTTGGATTAATCTTATGAGAACTAAGGTAGAAGCTGTATCCATTCTAGAAAAGTTTCTTTCCATGGCTAAAACTCAATTTGAGGCTAAATTCAAAATATTGCGGAATGATAATGGGGCTGAATTTACAAGTAAGTTGTGCCAGGATCTCTTGAATTCTTATGGGATCATACATCAAAGAAGTATAGCTTACACCCCTTAGCAAAATGGGGGTGGTTGAACGAAAACATCGGCACGTTCTTGATGTTGCAAGGGCCATGTTATTTAGAGCTTCAATGCCACATAAGTTTTAGGGTGAAGCAATTTTAACAGCAGCATATCTTATAAATAAGTTGCCAACAGCAACCCTTAACTAGAGGAATCCATATGAGATGTTGTACAAAGAAAAGCCGAATATTCAGCACATTAAAATTTTTGGATGCTTATGTTAAGCATCTAATTTATCACATTCAAAGGACAAATTCTCTCCTCGGGCCATCAGATGCGCATTTCTTGTGTATTAGTCATCAAGTAAAGGATATAAGGTATATGATTTGGAAAATGGAAGGATGTTTCTATCTCGGGATGTTATATTTCATGAAACTGTGTTCCCTTATCAAACACAATCCTAATCTCTATCTTCATCTAATGCAGTGAAGCAGCCTACGCTAGATATTCCTCTGCCAAATTGCACATCTTCTTCTATCAAACCAACAGAACCAGTTTCACGGTCCTCTTCATCTGGTGAAAATCTAATACCTGTCGAACATACTATATCAACACAAACAGATGGTCTTCCCTCATCACACGATCCATCAGATCTTCCTCCAGAAAATGAACACACTGACTCAACTACTTCCACAGATTCGGGCGTCCAGGATGTTCAGCTAAGGCATAGCACACGTATCAAGCGGCCACCCACCTGGCAAAAGGATTATGTTCTATCACTACCACTTGCGGTTGTTTGTATGATGGTAACAAGAGACACCAATGAACCTCAGACTTACTCTCAGACTGTAAAAGATCCAAGATGGATAGAAGCTATGCAAATTGAGTTAAGAGCACAGGAGGATAACCAAACTTGGCAAATAACTACACTTCCTCCGGGCAAGAAGGTGATTGGATCAAAATGGATATACAAGCTCAAGCAAAACCCAGATGGCAGTATTGCACGATACAAAGCTCAACTAGTTGCTAAGGGATATAATCAGATAGAGGGAATTCACTTTTCTGATAGTTTTTCACCAGTTGCAAAGCCTACTACGGTCTGAATTATGCTGATAGTGGCTGTCACAAAGGGATGGAAAATTCATCAACTGAATATTAACAATGCTTTTCTGCATGACAGCTTGGAGGAAGAGGTTTATATGTCAATACCACAGGGGCATCCAGAGTATAAATCATACAAGGTCAGTTTGTTGAGAAGGGCAATCTATGGATTGAAACAATTATCCCGGCAGTGGAACAAAACTCTTACATCCTCTCTGCTTGAATATGGGTTCAAGCAATCAGCCAATGATCACTGTTTATTTATTCTTAGCCAAAACAATGCTCTTACAGTCCTTATTGTGTATGTGGATGAAGTACTTGTTATAGGTGACAATGAAACAGAGTCCGTTCAAGTTGCTCAGTTCCTTGACAAAGCGTCCAGCATCAAACATCTGGGGACTACTTCGTATTATCTTGGCCTGGAGCTTATTCATACTCCATCAGGTCTTTATGTATCACAACACAGATATATAAGAGACTTACTGCATGATACTGGTATGCTGGATGTAAAAAGTGTGTCAACGCCATTGCCTCCTGGCTTAAAACTCGCAACCACAGACACATCGGAGGAGATAGCTGATCCTACCTCATACAGAAGTATTGTTGGAAGGTTGTTGTACCTATCCTTTACACAGCTAGATCTTAGCTACGCTGTTCAGCACTTATCACAGTTTATGCAGCAACCACGAGCATCACATTGGTCAGCAGTCTCATGTTCTTAGATATTTGAAAGGACATGATACACTAGAATTATTCATTCCGAAATCCAACACTCTTCTGCTTACAGCATATTGTGATGCGGACTGGGCATCATGTGCAGATTTACGACGATCTTTAACTGGATATATGATACAATTGGGGACTTCTACCATCTCCTGGAAAACAAAGAAACAGTCTACGATATCTCGTTCATCGGCTGAAATAGAATATTGCAGCATATGGGAGTACAACCTTCAATACTGATTCCATTATTTTGTGATAACAATGCAGCAATACATTTGGTTGCTAATCCCGTATTTCATGGACGGACCAAGCATATAGAGATCGATTGTCATCTTGTACGTGACCAATACAAAGCTGGGTTTGTTCAACCACTATACCTCCCGTCGCATGACCAACCTGCTGATATTTTCACGAAGAGTCTGCCATTAGCACCATTTCAACTTCTGATATCCAAGTTGGGCCTCGGGTTATCTCCCTCACCTCCAACTTGTGGGGGACTGATGGAAATTAACTTCAAAATATTTTTTTTGTTGTCTTCTTTGTTTTGGGCCATTGGACCGTGGCTATTATACATTGTCTTTTTTTATTGTCCATGTAAGGTTTGTCTTTTTTTGTTGTGTGAGACTATGTACTGCTGAAGTTGGAATTGAGAGAGAGAATTTCTGAGATCCATCCTTGGTCTTGCTTGTGCTTGGTTAATTGGCATACCATACAAGAACAGATCTTTATTTCGCACATTATCAGCTTTTAGCTCTTTCCCTCCTTGTTTCCTTGACAGTTGCGATGACTCTATTGTTGGGATGAATAATTCAAAGATCGTATGAAGCGATAAGAAAATAACATACAAGATTTAACGTGGTTCGGTCAGAACGCCTATGTCCACGGGAGAAGAGGAGAATCAATCCACTATAAGTACAGTGATAAAGGAGACACAGAGAAAACCTCTCGCAGAGCCACAACTCAAGCCTCACTTTATCCCTCCTACTTCTAATCCTAATAGTTAGAAGACCATATATTTATACCAATGATAACTAATACAATTAGAATTCTTTCATGAACTAAAATTCAAGTCAACATAAGATTTTTAATCACATAAAAATCCCAACATCTATACCCCAAATCATGACTCCTGCAACAATCCCAAATCCACCCCATGCCAAGGCATCATTAGGAGTCAAAATCGCACCTCCAGTCAATCCGTCTTGAAGAATCGACAAAGCTGCAGCTAAAGGGCCTATGGCATTGGATACATCATTTCCTCCATGTGCAAATGACATGAAGCAGGCGGATAAGACTTGCATGTAGCCAAATACTCCATAAACTATCCCAAGTTGGGTGCCTGTTGGACCAGCTATATCAGATAAAAAGTTGGCAAATAAGGGCAGTCAATGCTATTGCTATGCACACAGATATTGCAGAAGCTGTGCTAGGAGAAATGTGGAAAGCCTGTGCCATCCCCGGTACTTCAGCATCAGACGGGGCATTTTCTTTTTGATGATGATGATGATCAACATGTTCACTTTCTTCCTCCGAAAAGGAGGCCAACGTGGAAAAAGGTTGTGGAAATCTATTCATCTTTAGTCTTGCGAGTGAAAAAGTTGAGCTAGAGATGGATTCTTGAAGCTTCAGAACGACACTTTCTCTTCCGGGTCTTGAAAAAGCGTAAGACCTGTGCTTTTGGGCATGAAGATGAGAAGCTGGAGACAAGAAAGCTTCTGGGGTGGCGTTTCTAGTAGAAGACAAACTATAAGAAAAATTCATGGCTAAAGGAAATGAGGAAGATGGTGAACGGGATTACTATTCCTGGCGATGGGAAGCAGAGAGGAGAATCTTTGCATCTCCTTGATTCACAGCTTTTTTCTATCATTTGGTATACAGATGACGATGTTCACTATTGGATTTGGCTGGTAGCTTTGGTCGTTTGAATGAGTGGTGGAAAGCTGAAGATTGAGATCCAATATCAACTAAATTTATCCAAACAAAATAAATCCTATTAACATTAGAGACACAACACACTGACTTTAACTGAGTGCCATCCATCTGTTTCTTCATGGATCAATTTTCTAACCTCCTTCAAAGGAATCTGCTTGAACTTGTAATGGGCACGGAAATGTAAGTGTGAACTTAAAATGTAAAAATGCGATTAATAGAAAGAAACGTATGTTTTAGCCCGTGTTCCATAAAGGACTCTAGGTGCATAGAGATCACTCACCACCTAAAGGGTAGTGTTCGAGAAAGCGCTAGGCGGATCCTGAATGGTTAGAGTCCGTTCAGCGCTTAAGCGGCCTATTTGCCCTCCTAAGCGGGCTTGTAAGCAGTCTAAGCGGTAATTCGGACAAGGCTGAAGGCAACATACTAGCACTTAGGCGACTTATTTCTCGAACAAAGCCTAAGGGTCTCCCTAAGCGGACTTATAAATGGTTTAAGCCGAAATTTGGACAAGATGTAAGATAATATCCTGATACCTAAATAGCATAGGTTACCGTCATGTGAAAGAGAGCTTTATAGCATACATGTTTTTTCAGGCACCGGATGTTCGGTCCCGGATGATACTGCTTCTGTACCGGATGAAGATTCTAGCCGTCATTTTTGTACCCAACGGCCAAGATTTGAGCACAACTTAAGTTGCGGGTCGCGCCCGGGTTTTTTCCATTGCAGAAACCCGACTGGTGCAAAACCCAAATCGGTGAAATCCGCTGCGAAGCCCGCCGTCAACATAGAAGAAGAAATGCACTTATCTCACTTGATTGTTGTTGGTAAATGTTATTTCAGATTCTGCCACGGATTCGACAGTCCTGATGGGCGGTGAAGATTTTGTCGGCGACGAAGGCTATCGATTTGATGGTGCCTGAATTCTCGGCTTCAAATGTGTCGACGAGCGTGTTTTATATCATCTCATAGACGTGAACTTCGTTTCCCGCGACACCGTAGAGGAGGTTATTGTGAACGGAAAGGAACTTGACGCGGTCGGGGCGGCGGAGATAGAGATGGAGAGGTGTGACGGTGATGGCGGTACCAGAACCAATTTCTGGAGGGCCGATAGGTTTTTTGGGATAATCATGATATTTGGAACCATTTTTTGCCCGACTAATCCATGGAATCCATGCAAAGTGACCCCTCCACATGGACCGGGTAAGACTCGAGCCTTTGGCCGGCGATCGTGGGGATTAAACCTGAAATCTCACTTAAGTTCTGGACTTCCATCACTAAGTCGACGCCCTTGAAATTAGGGCCGGTAGGTTTAATTGCAGCTGGGTTTAATGGCAGTCGGTTATCACCATAAGGTACATAAGCTGCTAGTATCCAGGACCAATGGCATAGCATAATCGCTGTGGTCTTTCATCTACGATTGCCAGCAACAATGTCTATAGCTGGCCATTCCCTAGTACAGAATTATCCAACCTTGACTAATCCCTGTCCATCGGTCAACGCATAAGCCCATAATATAGAGAACCCCTGCCCTTGACGTCCAATGTCGACATTTCTCTTGCATCTTCTTCTCGGAATTTTTCAGATAAAATGGATATTATTGTTGAGGAGTTTGTAGATATTGGACTGAGCGAGAACAGAGGAGCAGAGGAGGCAGAGGATGGCGCCGACGAAGAAGTTGTTGGGCTCTTGAGAGAAGCCCTAATCAACGGTAAAGTGGTCGAAAGAATTGATCTTTCCGGACGACAGCTGAAATTCCTTCCTGAACCCTTTGGCAAGATTCATGCTTTGGTGGTTCTGAATGTCTCGCATAATCAGCTACAGGTTTTAGTCTGTTTGATGCTATTGTTTCTCCCTTGCCGTATGTGGGAAGTAGCTTTTGGAGTTTAACTCGTTGTTCTTCATGGTTAATCAAGACTTAGTAATTTCATTTTTGTATCACATGAATTCTTCATGGCTTCAGCCATTAGTAGCAGTCTGAAAAGAAATTATCTGTCGATTAGATTGAAGAGATTGATTTGGGTTCTTTAGAAATTCTGAGAGTTATTTGCCTCTGATCCCCTCTTGGTGTAGTTGGTAGAACTGACTGATGATCATGAATGTATTATGATCTATAAGCAAGAAGCAAGTGCCACTAGAGGTCTGTGGATACTAAATGGTTGGTTTCATAGAGAGGCTTGTTCTTGGATGCTTGATGATCATATGATTGTAATGGAAATTTAGCGTAAGGGATATTAGTAGAAGCTACTGTGGAGTACTTGATCATGATGCAGGATCGTATAACTTCCAAGACTGACACAATCACTCTTCAGGCCATTTGATGTTTAATTACAGTCAAAATGATGAAAGAAGAAGTTCCTACATGTATTGTCAGCATTTTAGTTGCCCTGTTTTAGTCGAATTTTATTATACGGCACCGCTTTTCCGCACGGAAAACGCATCGCTTGTGAACAAAACACACAGCCAACATTGGTGTGTGTTCGCTCCCACTCACAACCGGTGCGTTTTCCGTGCGGAAAAGCAGTGCCGTATGGCGCCACTCCACCTTCATCCAATCTGTTTAACTAATAAAAGAATGGGATGCTTTATAAACCTATATAATTTCTTGCTTCAGAATATAAACTCTACATATTTTTTGTTGAGAATATTTTTTTCTCTGAACAATGAGTTTGCTCCAGTTCATTCCAGACTCAATATCAGGATTACAGAAACTGGAGGAGCTCAATGTATCATCCAACCTTCTACAGATACTTCCAGACAGCATTGGCTTGTTGGTAAATCTCAAGATACTAGATGTATCTGGTAATAAACTAACAAAACTCCCCGAGAGCATTGCTGGTCTCAGGTAACCATCCGAATCCGGAGCATTTATCTAGCCTTTCACTAGTTGGAATTCATGTGATTTACATTGATTCTAACTTAACTTCATTGCTCTTATTGAACAGATCATTAACTGAGTTGGATGCAAGCTTTAACAACATAATGTTTCTGCCGACCAATATGGGCTATGGATTGGTGAATCTTGAGAAGCTTTTTCTCCAGTTGAACAAGATTAGAGCCTTCCCAAACTCAATCTGTGAAATGAAATCATTGACAAACTTGGATGCCCATTTCAATGCAATCCATGGCCTGCCTCATGCAATTGGGAGACTCACAAATCTTCAAGTCTTGAATGTGAGCGGGAATTTCAGCGACTTAACTGAAGTACCAGAAACTATAGGCGACCTGATCAATCTCAGGGAGCTCGACCTCAGCAACAACCAAATCCGAGTTCTTCCTGAGATCATCTATCAGCTGGAAAATCTAACCAAGCTCTGCTTGGATCAGAATCCGTTGGTAGTTCCTCCGGTGGATATTGTCAATAAAGGTATTGTAGCTATGAAAGAATATATGATGAAATGGCGGCTCGATGCTGTAGAAGGCCAACAGCCGCAAAGCTTGCAAGAAGAAAATGGGGAAGGTGAGATGGGATGGATGTCATGGGGAACATCCATGTTACACAATGCATATACCGGTGTTTCACAGACGGTCTCAAGTTATATTGGAGGAACAGCTCCAAGGGATCCACTTCTGGATCAGCAGTTGTAACTGGTTTCTAAGTCATGAGTTTTACAATAACGTTAAACTTACGTAATTATATAATCAGAATGTTTTGAATAGACTATGTTGGAGTGGATCGTGTGGACAATTTTTTTCGTACCACTGCCCGTTTTCGAAATTGATCGCACAATTGGAAAGTTTATACATTGTAGATGAAAATTCTCATATTCCGACACGATTTCGATGACTTTATCACCGTTTAATTTAGTTTCACATTTTTTCCTTGGGTTAGGAAGTACTAAATAGGGTTTTAGAAATTTTTGTCCACGAAAACCGGACCAAAGCATGAGGATTTTCATTTACAATGTATAAGCTTTCCAATAGTGCGATCAATTTCGAAAACGGATGATGCTATGAAAAAATTCTCCACCCGAAAGAAAAACTGTCCACCCTAAGACTGATCACCCGAAGCGCTCCTATTATATAATTATGTATGACCAATGTAATGTTGAAACATAATATGATTAGCAACATTTCATTGGTGATACATAAAAAAAAAATTATGTATGTGTATCCATAGAGTGTGTTTGGTTGGATTGATTATGGTTAATTTAATGATCTAATCAATCTTAATCAAATCCAATCAAATGTTTGGTAAGGAATATTTAAAAAACCGGGTCATCCCCATGAATCAACTTGACCCGGGTTTTTAGTTGATAGTGATTGATTACAAATATTACCCTTGAGTGGTGTATTTGATATACAACACCAAATCAAACTGCAAAATTACATTTCATACCCCTCAAAACCGTGCCTTTCTTCCTCCCGTTCATCTTCTCCCGTCCATTCCTCACGTTCGTCGTCTCTGTGTCCCATTCTCCCGTTCATTTCTCACAGTGACAGGTGATTTTCTAATCTTCTCCCATTACTCTCGAACGTAATTAGGTTCTGCGTCCCATTCTCCCGTTCATTTCTCACGGGATTGTGTCCCCTTCTCTTCTGTAACCCAAACTTGGGTTCTGGGATTACGGAATTGGGTTCTGGGGTTCTGGGTTCTAGGATTCTCACGGGATTGTGTCCCATTCTCCCGTTAATTTCTCACGGGGTTCTGGGATTAGGTCAAAACTTGGGTTCTGGGATTCCGTAACCCAAACTTGGGTTCTGGGTTATGGAATTGGATCTCTAGGGTTATGGAATTGGATCTCGATGAATTACGGAATTGGATAACCAGCATTCCTAGGGTTACGGAATTGGATCTCTATGAATTATTTTGTATTGGATCTCCATGAAAAAAATGAAATGAAGGATGAAGAAAAATGAAGCTTTCGTTCTTAATCTCAGTGTTCCATGTTGATGGTTACATATTTGTGCTTTGTATATATTTGTTTCTTGGATTTGCTGTTGCTAGTTGGATTTGGATTTGTTTGCTGCTAGTTGGATTTGGATTTGGATTTGTTTGCTGCTATTTTGTATCACAGCATTGACAGATTTCTTAGAGATGATATAATAAGCTAAACTTTTGTCATTAAACTGTCAGATATCTACAAAATATATGAATGCTAATATCGCTGGCATTTGTTTTAATTCTTGTATGAAATTTTTCAATGATAAAGAAGGGAAAATGTGAATTTTGGTTCTCATGATGTCAGAGGGTTCAGTTTCTGAAACTTTATTGGAAAAAATGTTAGCTTTCAATTCAGTTGAAATACCAAATTTAAGGTTGGTGTTATTCAAATCGGTTTTCCATGTTATCTGCCCTGGGCAAGAAGATCATTTCTGTTTTGAGCCAATTGGGTATTTCTAGTCTTCCACACATGTCGTGCTGAATTTTTTTTCTCTAATGGAGCACAGCAAAATGGGTGCTCAAGGGGAGTTTGACATCCATACGGTCCTGCAGATCTGTAATTGCCTGCTATTTTGAATGATGTTTGTAAATTTTTGTTGTTCTAAAGTTTGATTTGTTATTGCAGCATTTGTATTGGCCGAGTTTATCGTAAATGAGGACTAACATGGGTTCGTAATGCCGAATTAGCAGCGTTCCCACAATATACTTTGGTGCGAAAGATTCGTGTTTGCAAGCAACTACTTGTGAATCAAGAAGATCTCAACATATGGAATGCCTTGGAACATTCAGCTAGGGAAGAGTGGCTAGAGAGCTTGCTAGATGATTAATTCAAAATTTGATAAGTTTCGAGATTTTAGCTTTCGTTCTATGATGAACTTGTTATGTTCGAGAATTTGAAGACTGTTTTTTTGTTATGTTCGAGAATTTGAAGACTGGCTTGTTATGGTCGATGAAAATTTGTTATGTTCGAAAATTTGAAGACTGTTTTTTAGCCCTGTTCGTTTGTGATGGAAAGATGATAACTGTGAGCAATCCTTTACCAAAAGGGGAGATCCTGGTCATTTCAGGACAAGAATTAAGTGTTATTTAATGTGTAATTTTATTTTGAAAATGGTTTAAGATTGAAGAAACATTGGAACAAGATAGATGAGTTTGATGAGATTTCTGTTTCTGCTGGGATTGTGATTTCAGATATTAACTTTCTCTCGGTTATCTCACATGTTTCCTCGTTGGCTTTTGTCATTCAATAGCTGTTCTTCGTACATGCTTGTGTGTTGTCCTAGCCCGTGTAGGTGTAGCGTTTTGTGAATTGCGAAGTATTAATGTGTATTTGTCACTTTGAAATCATTTGGTAAGGGTTTCTTTTTAGATCAAAAAAAATTTAATATGAGGATAAAATGGTCATTTCAGTGTTTAATCTCACATAATCAATCTTAATACACTTCAAATCAAACGACATATTACAAATCAATCAGTATCCCTATACAACATTATCAATGTAACCAAACAGGTTTGTTTGATATCAAATCAAACACAATCAATATCAAACATAATCAACCATTCCCAAACCAAACACACCCTTATAATAACTTTTTTGTTTTGGTATGCATCCAGTGTGTGCCGACTGCGTGTCCTTAGAATTTTCATTTTGGCGACACACGCCTTTCTTTTTTATGCACACACTGAATCCAACAAAAAATGTCTCTTGTGAGCGTTTACTTGATTTGCATAACAAAACAAGAGATTTTTTTGGCTTAAGGAGCGTAAGAAAAGAATTGTATAGTGTGTAGTATCTATGTGGTATTGTGGAATTGGTGTAGCAGGTGGGCCGGTGCTTAACATTTTTGAACGGACCCGTTGACCGGCTAATCTTGCAGTGCCCGCACACTATACAATTATTTTCTCACTGTATACTCCCCAAATTCCATTTTTTGTGCGCACACTGAATGTATGACTGACCTTTTTTGTTGGATTTGAAAAATTGTACCTTCGATAACGCTTCAAATTAAAATCTAAGTAAACAAGTTTGACAGTTTGATTACGGTCGTTAAAAACTGCAATAACGCTCGTAATCAAATGCTAACACAAGCAGTAAACGGACTCAATCTTGTCTCCCCAAAGAAGTGAACGGAAAAAATACAAAACACAAAAGAATAAAGATGTCAAAGAATGGATGCATTTGCTGTTTTTCATACATGAATCAAATCACCGTTTGAATAACTATAAAACCTGAGCACTCGTTTCTGGGAGAAGGAATTTCCTCGTACTTATTGCTCTCCAGAAAATAAGAATGAGGGAACAAGCTAAGTGAAAGATGAGGCTTAAACCAGTTACTTAAACGTCTATGTAGCAACTACAACATATAGTAGCACTAAATCCTCGAGTCTTTGGGTATCAAACCTTCTGCTTACCCTTTCTGACTCTCTCGAGTTCTTCCTCAGCATCCTTCAGTTTCTCTTTTATTGTTGACACTCTCTTCTCCAGTTCTTCGACGGATCCTCGAACAATGGAGGCTTCATATGGAGAGATAAAATTGCGTGAAAAAGCTTTCAATGCTTCTATCCCGCAGACCTATTTCATTGAACAGGTAGTTTCGTAATACTGATGGATAAACAATACACATATCTTGATAATCGTATTGATGAATGCTCATGGGTCACGCTTTATTTTCGAATCCCATATCATATATATTCAAACTACTATAAGATAACGAGTTAAATAAGGTCTTATTATGTGCATACCTCTTGGGGAAGCAATGGCAACTTAGTAATATGAAAATCGTCGTATAACATGTAAAACTGGTCCAGGTACTTCTGCTGCATCCGCATTCTAGCATTAAGCAGTTCAGATTCGATAACTGCAGAGGTGGCAAAAGACTCGGTAAGCTAGTATTGCGAAAAGAACTGTCAGGTCATAAAAACTTGAGTTGAAAATTATATAACCTTCTTCATCAAAAATTACTTGGTTGATTATGATATTATGTGTATCAATCTCAAACTTGGTGAGTTCCTGAACAAGCCGTTCTGTCTCGTACAGGGATAGGAATTCAGGAATGCAGACGCAGATGAAAGTGGTCATATCCTGCACATCAGGAAATAAGGAGAATTAAGAGATAATCTCTTCTCGAGTTGAAGATACCTAAAACAATATCAATTTGGCAAGGCTCTCAAATTGGAACAATCCACGTTTCAGAAAATCCAAATTAGAAATGTGGAACCTTACAGGATCTTTGAACTGCTTGTTCACTTGTTGAATAACATCTTTCATGCCCTCGAGCTTTCCAAGGAGAGTGTCTTCATTAAATTCGTCCTCAACACCAAAGAGACGAGTCATCTGCCACAAAATACAATACCCGATGAAATATGATCATAGAAGTGTACTACAGCAAATGAGTCAGGAGACATCTGCTAAGCACACTACAGTCAAATACGTTTCATTAACCGAAAAGAATAGACTGAAAAGTTTGAGTAGCTTATAAAGATACTGCAACTAAGTAAACATCACTGCTATTGCTCATGGCACCAACCTAATGAAAGGTCTACGTCATTATTAGATAAGATGTTTTCATTGTTATTCAATAAGATTATATGGCCAAAGATAACTCATAAGAGTTCGTAGACGAACACAACAAAATTTGAATGACTAGCCTCAAATGAATTACAAATCGGTAACAAGAAGACTTCAGATAAAACTAGGGCACTTTGAATAGCGCAAATGTAGTATTAACATAAAAATGCCGTGCAAAAAAGAAAATGGCAAATAACCTGAGTCAGCAAGCCACCAAACCTATTCTTCAGGCTCATCATTTTGGCAAGGCCTCTTTCTAATGTTGAAGGAAACTGTAGAAGCCGAAGAGTGTGTCCCGTTGGAGCAGTATCAAATACTATGACAGAATAATCCATCGTCTGTACTAGCCTGAAAAAAGTATTTGACAAGAGTTTGACATGTAGCCAAGAAACTAATTCGAAATTTCAAGCATCACATATGGTAGCAGATCACCTAGTCTTAGTACATTATGAAACAATAAAGGAGAGATTTTGTCTCAACTTCTGTATAATTTAAGCTCCAAGTTCCCTAATAACTATCTCTCGAGTTTCAGTTCTTCAAAAGAAAATTAGCAGGAAAGGTTCAATAGCAGTGCAAACGAGTTTCTTCATGTAGAACTGATATAAGATGCATCAATCAACTATAGCGAAGATTTTATTTTTTGTTAAGCCCAGAGTTGAGAAAGTCGATGCTTGCTTACTAGAAGGATATAGCTACTAATTTTAAGTGAAATACATGCATCAGTTGAAGTGATAGTTAAACAGCAGGCTTACTTGAGCATTTCCGCAAAACTCATAGCCTCGTCGATTCCTGGGATAGAATTGGCCAAATCTGATACAAACCCATCAGCCGTATCTTCACTTTCTACAGTGGGATCAACTTCCTAAAATGTAGCATATCGATTGCGCCATTAAGATCATGCAATGTCATATACAGATGACGACACAAATACAATCATCATTCAATAGAGCAAACCTACAAGTCAAGCATGTTCACAAACAGATCTTAATGTAGACGGAAATCAGAGTTATATGGATGACTCTATCCAAAATGAATACAAGAATAAAACTATAAACCCTTGGAACCATCACCTAATTAGATCACACATAGTAAAAGGGGAAAATGGAAAGGTGGTTGCAATGAAGAAAACGGTTAATAATTACAGGGTTTGAATGCAAGAGTATAGCCAAACACACCAACATCCCAGAAAGAAGAAGAAATGAACAAAAGCATTAAAAGGGTCCTTATGATTTTGGAATCAATTGAATAGAAAGGTATTGTTGTTCAGTCAGCCAGCTTATCTATCCTCTTTCAACAAATCATTAAAGAACAAAACTTGCCGACCCCTAAACCAAATTTGAATCGCTCAGAGCTTTCCAACCAAAACACAACTTCGATTGTTCACAGACAGAACAAAAAGTTTACCAATTCGAATTAGCAGCCACATACCATAGCGTATAAGTTGTTGAAACCACTAACAAGAGTGGGAGCCTTAGTGAACCTTTGCTGAAACGCATCGCTCAGATTATGTGCAGGGTCCGTGGATATAATGAGCACTGAGGGCCGCACCCTGGCGAGCAGAATGGACAAAATCGAGCTGCACGTAGTCTTACCCACACCGCCTTTTCCACCGACGAATATCCACTTGAGCGAATCCTGATCGAGGATATTCTGCACCGTTCCCTCGGGCAATTCTTCATTGGAATCCATTACTAACCTTTATTATTTTCTCCCTATAACCAGTTGTGCGGGCTTCCCCAATTGTGAGGCGGAGCTCGCCACAGGTTTCTCTCAGTCGAAGGCAGCGATCTAATGGGTATCAAGGATTCCTTGCCTGCAACAGGAGTTGGACAAAGTCTCTGCCTTCTTGCTCCCCTTGCTTGGGAGTCCTTACTGGGTTTGAGCTTTTATATAAAATTGACGAAGAGCAGGTAGTTTTGTTAAGAAAAAGTTTTTTGTTGGTTATTTAATTTTGATAAATGTTACATGTATTTTGTACAATATCATTTTGTGTTATAATTGTTTAAGTTATATGTCGTTTTGTTGGATATGACAAAATTACCCTTATTTAAAACGACATCTACTTTTAAAAAAATCACACAAAACAACATTATATACAATTTATGTACAAAATGCTTATGTACATGTATCATTTTTCTTCAATTTTATATAAAAAATTAAATAAGCTTCACCTTTATAGTTTTTTTGGGTAGGTGCTTAAACTTCCCCAAAAAAATTATAGATTTCAGGAAAATTTGTTTATTTGCCACAAAATAGTGGCCAATTTTTGAAATTGTCATCCACTGGTCTTCCAAAGATCGGTGGAAGGAACCGATCTTTGGAAGACCGGTATATTGTGGAACCGGTCTTCCAAAGATCGGTAGTGATTAAGATTCGTTAATCACGTAATTATGAACATACCGGTCATTCGAAGACCGGTATATATTAAAAATGATTTTTTTAATGTATTAAAGTTTTAATATATATTAATTTTATTTTTATTGTTAATGAATTGATATATATTTATAATCGCGTAATG
>JAOYMZ010030200.1:0-16764 GCA_025802335.1 Pinguicula primuliflora | reverse complement strand
GTATCAGATATTAAACTGATAAGAACAGATACTACACTTGATCTTAGCCAAAAGGCCGAGAAAGGTATGAGCTTAACGTTGAGTGAGTGCTCTAATTTATATTGAAAATTCGTACCACATTTCTCTACAGAACCGGTGTGGGATAGTTTATTTACAAAAGATAGAACACAAAACTCGACAGGGTTCTAACATTTCCGAGCTGCTCTGCCGTCTTGAAGATCGATCCTGTCATCTCGAATAATTCCTCCGACCGGGTTGTCCTCGGCGGAAAACTGAGGCATCATGCATCTCGATGTCCACCCTCAAAAAAGCATACCAGGTAGCCTCTCGGATGCCGCGTTCCAGTCCCCAGTTGAAGCGCTGTCGTTATGCTGTAATTTGCAGGGTTTTGCTGAATCTCTGATTGTTGCCCTTCCTATTTCTCATATGCCTGAGGTGCTCAAGAAGATTTGAATGTTTTTAGCATGTTAGTTCATATTGAAGGATCATGATTTTGGAATCTTGCATTAGCTGTATTCTTATACTTATTTGAGGGTTTTTTTTTTCAGTTGAATACGGTACAAAAAACTCTGGTGGAGATATGGGATTTGATATGAGAGGCCTTTATAGACCCAGCTTTCGATCATCAAGGTAAGATGATCCAGAACCTTTTCCATTTTTGATCTCTTCGATCAATTACTGTGACTATTTACGAATGCATAATGTGAATCTTTTACGTGAAAGAAATGTGATAATTTGAAGAAGTAAAAATCTTTTATGCAACACATGTTCATAGGTTCAGCCTAAACGGACTTTTCTGTTAATGAGATAGTGTTTGTAGGTAATTCATTCCCGTCTTTTGAAGTCAGTCAGTTTTATTCATTTATGGAGTCTCTTCTATTATTAGTAGTGTTGTTCTTCAAATACATGAAACCCCAACTGAAAATGATAAATTCAGCTAGATATGTAAACATTAAACATTGAATAGGAGTAGCTGTGAATAACAATGTGTATATATGCATCTGGTGTAGTGAATTACATTCTACATCTAAAGTTGTTCCGCATTTCAGACAACGAAGATGGTAAGGAAGCAGAATTTAACCCATAAACTGGAAAGATGTTCAACGTCGAAACACATGTTATCCAGTCAAATTTACAGGTAAACCAGAAGATATTTGTCTCCTTCATATACCGGGTTTATGTTCGTGCGAAATGGGAAGTTGTACAGAACGAATCCAACAAGCATTATTCGCTCTACACGGATCGCTAGACTTCACGAAGGAGATCATGCCTAGCATTGCTTCTACCAGCTCCTTTTTCTTCTCTATTGGCTCTCCCATTAATAGTAGAGATGATGGTAACTTGCTGATAACAGATGAGAGACAAGATTCAAGTTCATCCAGTTCCTCATCGCTGGTGTAACCCTTCCTATGCATGAATGATGTACTTGGTGACAGGTGAGAATTTGCACTGGCTTCCGCACCTTTCTCAGATACATCTAGAGAGGAAGGCGGGGTGTTCTAACCTAAAAGGAAAATATTGAATTGGACAATCTGTATAACAAAGAGATGCAAATATGTTAGTATAAAGTGAATAAATTCGATTTTGTTCACCTCCGTTCTGACTGTTCTATCCAGGAGCAAATCTTTGGAAAGCATAAGAAGATCACTCAAGGCATTGAGAAGAGGGAAAGCTTTCGGTCCCCCATTTCCTTTTTCACCACTATGGGATCTTCTTTTGCATCAAAATTATCATCATTCATGCCCAGAAGATCAGATAGCCATCTCGCCCAGTTGCCAACATGGGTATTGTTAGATCATTATTTTAATTTGGATAACTAGGCTATGGTTCCATGTCTTGAACAAAGAACTTCATGGATCACACAGTATGGGTCTGACTGGTAGTAGAATGAGTTGCAGAAAACAAAAAATAATGAACAATGAAATTTTTTCAATTATTGGTGAAGATTTTGTTGAAGATTTGGTCTTCCATTTTATTGGTGAAGATTTGGCTTCAACTGCATTGGGTTCTAGTCTTACTTAAGTGGAGAATTGATCCTAACGGCTCTGAAGTTAGGATCCTAACGGCTCTGAAGTGGAGTGTTGAGTTCTGCCATTGGGTTCCAGTTAACTCTCCGTCACCCATTCTAAAACCTTCAGCAGCTCTGAAATCCTGCAAGCACCCAAAATCCGTCGCCAAATCTGTCGCCATTGGATCTCTGTCTCCATTGTAGAACCTGTGGCTGAATCCGCAAAACCATTCGTTTGGAGCCTTTTGTTCGGAGCTCCTTCTATCATGGATTTGTATTGTGCCAAAAGAACCCTTCGTCGCACAGCGACAAACAGAAATGGAAAAGCCATTCATTTCCGAGACAGATGCAGGAGCCATTACTGAACAATTGCTGAATTTTGAAAAAGATTTCAGCTGGATTTGTTGCTGTATTGCTGCACGATTGCTGCTGGATTTGCTACTGTTTTGCTGTTGGATTGCTGCAGGATTTGCTGCTGGATTTGCTGTTGAATTGCTGCTATATTGATGCACAACTGGATTGTTGCTATATCGATGCACAACTAGATTGTTTTGATGTTAGTGCTGAACATTTTTTTTACTTTTTATTTTATTTTATTAGGTGGCCGACCTCCTCCACCAAATATTTTTTGAAAGCCCAATAGAAAAGGAAAAAGACAGTGTAAAAAATTAAATTCTAGACTACGAGATGAGTATTCATTGCTAAGGATATAGCAGAATTCATGTTGCATCCTAAATCCTTGTTGCTCCATCTTGAGCATTCCCAGCTGCAGTCTTTGACTTTGGATTCAAATGAAACTGTTTGGAGACCAAATTCCTCTTTCCGAAGAAGCTGCCATAAATTTGACTCTGAAACCGTGCTTTGCATCATAACGTAATTGTCCTCTTCCATTGTTTTCAACCAGAATTTTTCCGCTGCTGTGGTGACGACTCCTCTTTTGTTGGAGCAACAGTCGTATCAACTTAATCCAGTTGTGTGTCATCTACTGTTTTTTCTAGCTTTGTGTCCTACATCTTTAATCTCCTTTCTCCACAGTCAAGAAATTAGTCAGTAGATATCAGCAAATATAAGGAAGCTGAAAAATCAAACCAAACTAAACCAACCATACTCAGTAAATTCCGTCCTTAGAGGATAGGATGTACGTAATCATATTCACACCCCTCAACAGGATGAGAAGATTATTTCGATGGAGATTCCCAGCTCGAAAAAAAATATTAGAATACAAAAATAAAAATAATAAAAAAGAAGAAACAGATACACCTGAAATAAACTACTTATTTCAACCATGCAATACATACATACCAAAATAAATAAATGCCTACACAAATAACGAACAAACTAACTAAATAATTGCATTCTACTCTTAATAGATTAAACATAAATAGATGCAACATACCCACAAGTATGTCCCACTTATTTATATCAGAATAGAGATCAATAAGCAAATAACTACTCCATATAGTCTTATGTATCATTAACTGTAATATAACGTCTTCAACTCGTCCTATCAGAGATCCTGTCCTCGGAGAGGTTTAATCCTATTAAATCTAACTGAATTTACTCATCTCATGTCCTCTAAGGTTTCTCCCGCCCTCATCGCTTTTCGACTTGTAATCATTCGACTCTCCTAACTGGCTCGTCCAAACTCATTCTGCGTACATGTCCAAACCATCGTAACCTTTTCTCCCTCAGTTTGGTACTTATAGATGCAACAACTAGTGTATCTCTAAAGACCCACCCCATTTGGAATATTGTCCAATCTTGTGCGATCACACATCCATCTTAGCATCACCATCTCCTCCACCTCAAATTTCCACGTATGTGAAAGTCTCAGAGCCCAACACTCTGACCCGTAGAGCATCGCCGGTCTTATAACCGTTCTATAAAAATTTCCTTCAACTTGAGTGAGACTTTTTTATCGCATAACACTCTAGTAGTCGGCCGCCATTTCATCCATCTGACTTTGAGGCGATTGATAATGTCGCCTTCCACATATCCATCCTTTTGTACGATGGATCCAAGATATTTGAAACTATCTCTCTGTTGGAGGGTCTGGTTCACAATCATAACTTCCATTCTACTTTCCTCTGTTTCATTGACAAAAATGTATGTAATATACTCCGTCTTCGAGCAACTCAATCGAAGATCTTTAGCTCCAATTTCTCTCTACAACGCTCCAACTTGGCATTGACCTCCTTCTTCGTCTCAGCCACTAAGACAATATCGCCTGCAGACGACATACACCATGGTACTTCATCTTGTAGATCATGAGAGAATGCATCTATAATTACCGCGAAAAGAAATGGACTCATTGTTGACCATTGATGCAATCCTCTATCTACTGAAAAATACTTTGTTTCTCCCACTAGGGTCCGCACACTAGTCTTCGCACCCCATACAGATCTTGTATAACCCTCATATACATCCATGGGACCTTCTTGGTTTCTAAACATTCCCAAATAACCTCTCGTGGTATAGTATCATATGCCTTCTCTAGGTCTATAAAGACAATATGGAGATTCTATTTACATGGCCGATATTTCTTCAATAGCCGTCTGAAGAGATGGATTGCTTCCATCGTCGACCTCCCGGACATAAAACCAAATTGTTCTCCTTCACTTGCACTTCTCTCCGTAGTCTAAGTTCAATAACTCTCTCCCACAATTTCATAATGTGACTTAGAAGTTTAGTACCCCGATAATTGTCACATTGTTGCACACCCCCTTTGTTCTTATAGATTGGAACTACTGCGCTATTTCGCCACTCCTCTGGCATTTTTCCTGTCATCAGGATAATGTTGAAAAGAGTCGTTAGCCACTTAACTCCTATGCCTCCTAAACACTTCCACACTTCAATCATTACTGCTTTCGCACCTAACATCTTACTAAGGGCTCCCTTCACCTCCTCTATCGATATCTGTATCATCTGAAAAATCATGGTTTGTAATCTTTCATCAAGGTACCTCTGTCGGGGGTGATAGCCAAATCATTAGCTAATCACCTCCGAGAATCCAGAGGCCGCAAATGATTCCGTTTGGAATCTGGCGAGCAACCATATCAACTCAATGAGGACACCATTTTTAAATCAACGGAACAGCAGCTACAGCATATTGATAGAAATTATTCAGCAGTACCAGTGTCATGTTTCCTTTTTTCCACCAACCACAGCGGTTGTCTTCATTTCCATCAACAGTAACAAAACAGATTCTTTGCCGGAGGTGTTAGCTAAAGACTTAGCTTTCCACCTCCATGTAAAAATTTCCAGCAGTTGCATTTTTGCCGTGTGGGTTGGACAAGTTCCCTCCATGGCCATCCATGTGACTTCCATGAAACTCAGTAAGGCATCATGTGTGTTTGGCCTCCCGTATGATGCCCGTTTGCCAACCAGGGGAGCTACATAATTCTGCATCGTTTGAATGAGAGCTACCTCCTGATTTCCACCAACACGCATGCGTCATGAGCACCTCTGCCGGAGGTGATGGCTAAACTTTTAGCTAATCACGTCCGAGCTGATTAAGACCGCTGGTGAGATTTAGGGTGGAATCCCGGAAGCAGTCGAAGCAACTCAAGTGGATCGCCCAGCCAAACTCATTAACTTGTTGTAACATCTCAAGTGCTGAACATTGAGTTACATATTTTTCATTGTAGCAGATTAGAAAACATTTTGTTTGAGTGTTGTTCTGTTAAATGTTGTGGAAGCATTACGTTGCTGAAAACATTTTGTTTGAGTTTGTTGGGCTTTTATATTAGCAATGTTAATTAATCCGTTTAATTAATTTAGCCTAAAGCCCACTACCCACCTAAGCCCACCTAATCTCTATATAAGGGCACCATGACCTAAGAGATTGATAAACCCTAATTCACTACTCATACGTTGAGAACCAGAAACACAAGATTTCTCTGTTTGCGTCCTAATCATCCTCCGGGGAAGAGATTTGATTCGTGGATATCAAGAGACTTTTCATAGCCTCTTTCAACGGTGATTTCTACAGTCCGGGTGATTACGATCCGTCACGCTTCCGCAACAACGTAAAGGTATATTCGTTGTACTCGTTGTTATTAGATTCGTTCTACGTCAATTCATTATTGACCTACAGAGTTAAATGTTGATGTTGTATTTTGATTCATCAAAAACATCCCGCATATGTTTATTCAGCAGAAAATATTCAGCAATTCAGTTTGTGTTGATGATGTATTTGATTCATCAGTCTTCTATTGTGTTGCACGTAATGTTTATTCAGCATATTTCCCCAACAACTCAAAACAACAGGATTGTAACTTAAGCAACTCAAATATTTCAACTACAAAGCAAAATGGTGTATATCACAACATAACCAAGGAAACCTCACGACCATATTATCCGTTTTGTATTGCATAGACAATCTTCAACAAAACAACATAAACACAATACATCAGAAATGTCCATCATACTACGCTTTGTACTGCACAAACAACAACTCAAGCGGATAGTATGATGGATTAAACCAGGAACTCAATCAGCAGAACAACCGAAACACAATACATCAGAAACATCCATCATACTATCCACTTTGTATTGTACTGCACAGACATCAGCTCAATCTATTGCAACTCATACTCGAATGTATTCCATACACAATCCACATAACAATCAACAACTACAATCCATCTTGATCTACAATTTTCACCTACAAGCCAATGCACTCCATAGGCCTATATATATATATATATATACTAATGAAAATGGAAGAATTTACGTATAAGAGGATATTTTTCCTCCACACTTTCCTTCCGCGACTTAATAGAAACGCTGTTAACTTTTGATTCCAGTTCCACCTTTTAGCCAAATTGTTACCAGTTTACCGCATGCCGAGTGAGTCATATTCATATGACGCTGTTCATGTTACACACCTCGCCCACAGTTTGCCAGGTATTCTTGCTTGTCCCCTGCAGTTTACATGAAAATTATTCAAGACCCGCTTCTCAGATAACCCCTTGGATGTGTAAGAATAAATTACTCAGAAAATATGCTCTGGAACCATTGGAATATACATCGAATAACATTGTTGGGCAGACAATTTGTGGTGGGGAGGAGCTGAGTTATGATTTGTACAACGAAATGTTATGCAAACTCTGTGAAGACGGGAGAGTTGATGACGCCATGGATTTGCTATCTCAAATTGAGGCTTTGGGTTTCCGCCCAAATTCCGCGTCCTATTCTTGGTTAATAACTGCTCTCGGAAATACGGGGAGGACGCTAGAAGCCGAAGCCATCTTCCAGGAGATGCTGATTGCGGGTTGCAGGCCAAAGATCAAGCTGTTCAACTCTATGCTAGCGAGTGTTCTGAAGAAAAGTTTGTTACAATTGTCTCAGAAATTATTAGAAGCTATGGATGACTTGGGATTGGAAAGAAATCGCAGGACATTTGAGATTCTTATTGATTATCATGTTAAGGCGGGGCGTTTGGAGGATATGTGGCGTGTGATGGCTGAGATGAAGAGGAAGGGCTATCATCCAGATTCTTCAGTGTACAGTAAGGTAGTCGACATTTATAGGGATAGAGGGATGTGGAAAAAAGCAATAGAGGTTCTGGGAGAAGTGAGAGCATCAGGGTTGTTGTTGGATAGCAGAATATACAATACCATTATCGATATTTTTGGGACGTATGGGGAATTAGGGGATGCTGGGATTGTGTTTGAGAAAATGCAAGAAGAGGGTATAAAACCGGATATTAATACATGGAACTCCTTGATCCGCTGGCACTGTAAGTTTGGGGATATCGCTGGTGCTATAAATTTGCTTGGTAGGATGCAGGAAGAGGGGATTTATCCAGATTCAAAGATTTTCATGTCTTTAATCTCCCACTTGGGGAGAGAAGGGAAACGGGACACTGTAATGACACTTTTGGAAAATATGAGACTTTGGGGGAAGAGTGGTGTTATTTATGCCGTTCTAGTTCACATATATTGGCATAGTGGAAGATTCAAAAATCCCGAGAATTGTATAATCGCTCTGAAATCTAAAGGTGTTCAGCTATCACCAAACTTGTTCTGTGTTCTGGCTAATGCTTATGCCCAGCAGGTATTTTAATCATAATGTTATAGTTGGAACCATATTACTAGCATTACACAAGCAAACAACTGAATGCTGCATTTCGTCCAATTTACACATTTACTATGTGATTTCAGGTTAGGTGTAAGAGGAATTTTTCATAGGATAAGATGATTCCCAGAACTTAGAACATAAATTTTGATAATCAACCTCTTAAACTGTTCCATTTTCTAAGAAACGCATTATGTCAGTGGGTATGCTTTATGTACTCTCCCTCCACTTATGTTGCATGTGAAACGTTATTTGTGGACTTGGAAGGGTTGTTTAGTTTTCTTTTTGATAATCATATTTGCTTCTTGTAGAATTTAAGATATATGTGGTTAAGGGGGAATTTTCGTGTGCTCAGCATTAATTTTCTCAATTATGCTAAATTTTCTAATTGTGGCTACCTACCTGTGTTGTCGAAATTGGTCACACCAATAGAAAACTTACAGAAACTAAAAGTCTCATGCTCTGTTGCGGTTCCGGGACTACTTAAGCCTAAGGAAAATGATGTTATGACGGGACATGAAACTAGGTAGCCATAATTAGAAAATTGAGCACAAAACACACTAGAATTTGGGTGTGGTTAAGATACCAAATTTGTTAATGAAATCATCTCCTGTGGTTTATATTCTTATCGTTTTGAATTAGGGATTATGTGAAGAAACTATTAAGGTACTTGAGCTCATGGAAATGGAAGGCATGGAAGTAAGCCTCATAATGCTGAATGTGTTGATAAACTCTTTTGCCATCGCTGGACGGTATAACCAAGCACTGTCAGTATATGAGCAGATCAAGGAAAGTGTATGTTTGAATCAGACAACCTCTCTAAATATATCTGATCTTCCTTTTCCTGAAAAAGTTGTGCAATTATTGCAGGATATTTGTCCTGATGTAGTCACCTACACTGCACTAATGAAGGCGTTCCTATGGGCCAAGAAGTTCGATCGGGTAAATAATCTATCTCTTTGATATGATGATCATTGGGCATGCCATCAATTACCTGGATCTCTATGCTCCCTCGCATTGTTATCTTCATTCTTCTTCCGAAGTTGAACTAATGATAATGCTTAACCTTCTCTGAGCTTGAGCTGCTGAATACATCTGTTGGTGAATCGTAAGATTCAGACAATTGATGGGCATAAAAGATTCATTTCTAAGATTTGAATCATTTAGCCGCATAATTGAATCGAATCGTATCGTAAGATTCGTATCGTGAATCCTAGGATTTGATAACTATGGTTGAATATATCAAGATTCTAATATAATTTACATGTTTGCAATCTTTGAAACGCTTTTGGATCCTCTGATGCTGCACGCATCTTCTTTGTTATCAGGTTCCTATAATATACAGAGAAATGGTGGCTTCAGGATGCTCTCCAGATAGGAAATCTCGTGAAATGCTAGAATCTGCTTTGGTTATTCTTGAACGAAAGCACTGAGAGTCCTGTTGATAAGGGATTGCCACTCCTGTGTGTTATGCCTCGCCCACATGATTTCATCTTGGAAGCATGATATCGAAAGCTTTCTCTGGGTCCGAATTAATTTTTGCCATCAACTTCTTTGGGGACGAACTTGGACCACCGGATAAGCTGGGATTCACAAAAACAACCATACCGGCCATGCCGGACTATTCAGAGTCACTGCTTCAGTCACTGCTTTTTATCTTTAAAATTTAGAGATATACTAGAGGATATGCAGGGTGTGCTGCATATATTCCTGAAAGAATGGCTTAGCCTACAGACAGTAAGCTCAGAGAGTCCTCTTTAGTCTTTAGCAAGTATTCACAAGCACTTGAGTATTCTTTGGTGGAGCTCGAACGAAGAGGTTTGTAAGATATGATATGAGCACTTGGAGTCATCAGTATTGGAGGAGTCTGGGGCTGATCAGTTTATGTACTGTAAACTTTCTGTATTTTTGGTGTTGGTTTCTACAATTCGGGTCTACTTACTAATCTATCTAGTTCAACAGTCAATACCAGTGTTTGTTATAGCGCTAGCGGACCAAAAGCGACCAGAGGCCGCTCAATGGCTAGGCGGCCTAGATGCCCCCGTCTATGCGGGCTTATAAGCGGCATAAACAAGAATTTGGCCAAGGCGGAGAGCGATATCCTAACGTCTAAGCAACGGCTAAGCAGCCTAGGCGACAACCTTCTCGAACAAAGGTCAATACACATATTATACATGTTTTTTTGCATTAAGGGTATCATCTTGCTGGTTAGGCGAGATCAGTGTTCGAGAAAGGGTTGGGCGATCCCTAAACGGTCAGGGTCCATTTAGCGCCTAAGCGGTCTAAGCCATAAGCCAAGTCCAAATAGCAACTAGCTCCATCTAACCTAAGCTGGAGTAAGCTAAGAATTGATACAAACGTAGATCACCAATGGATCATATCTTTGCTTGGAGAAGGCTTCCTTATTTAAAATGATTGGAATTGATATAAACGTAGATCTAGCAAGCTTACAGTCATGAAATACAATAACAACAAGTGCAATAGGGGGGCATTCATCATTTTGGAATACACATTAACCCATCTCAGTTTGGAGCTATAGAGTCCACCATTGGATCTGGAATTGTTTCAGTTGATCTGACTGTGTTGTCGATGGTTTCTAGGCATACACTCACGCCATCGACGACCTCAGAATCCAGTTGAGCATCCGCCATTATTTCATCCTCATCTAAAACTGGAGGTATTACTCCATTCTCCACCGCATTATGAGCCCGGGGGCTGCTCCCATTTTCATAATATCCATTTGAATTCTGTTCCGCCACAAGTGTGCGGGGATGATCAACAGAGACTGTCAAAGTAGATGTGACCAGTAAAATCTGCACAAGGAAATCATTAGATATTTAATGCAACTATGCAAGTAAACAAACAACATCGTATGAGAGCTGTCCCTTTTTACAAGATACGAGAGATAGACCAACACATTGTCCATCGGGTATCCGAAAATTATTTAGCGTGTTTAGCTGTATATAAGTAAGGAAGTAATGTACCTTTTCCAGAGCCAAAGCAAGCTTAGACAGCTTTGGATAGATACTTCTCGCAGATAATAAGATCTGTGAATATAAATTTAGATAATGAAGAATACAAATTTGGCAATTATAATGGTTAGCACAAAATATTAACTCTAAAAGAATGCCAACTTGGTGAAATGTTGAGCCGAATCCAACGCTTCACGTAAGAGGAGAATGATTACAAGTCAAGAAAAAAGCTAAATGCAAAGTACATGATCACCTCGCAAAGCCTTTGCAAAGTAAAGGGCGGGCCTTCATCAAAGCTATTAAGAGCTGCAAAACATTATGTAGCCCAACAGGTAAATGCCTTGTGGATGAATACCAACATCCCCAAAAATAATTGTACGTCAAATAAAAAGCGTGAAATAAAAATGATAAAAGCATTTTATCATTTTCTTTTTAATATAATGATCAAAATAAAAGGCATAAAAGATTTTCTTTGCAAGCTAAAACAATAACGTTCACCGGATTTATCTCATGTAGTGGCCTTGGGTGAAGAAATCTTATGCAAAATAAAAGAGAAAACAGTAGCAATTCATAAAAACAAAGACTGAGATATGTATAACTAAGTAATCAGTCTAAATCCATAAATGTCACTGAACAGCTTGCAGAAGCTATTCTTTAAAGCCACATAAAGGGAGGAGGAACAAGAAAATAAAGCACCGAAGCAAAGAGAATAAAAATGGTAGTTAAACTCAAGTTATGCATTGCCTGAAGGTATGTTACTTTAAAAAAAAAAAGGTATGTTACTTCAACAACACATGGCAGGGCAAAGGAATAGAATATCGCTCAGTATCAGTAATTTGTATCCACCAAAAAGAAAAGGAAGGAGTGAGATAGTGAAGTACCATCATCCAACCTTTTAACCATATCCGAAAAGGTCTCCCCTAATGCAGAAATTTGTTGTTCGCTGGACATTTTAGCCTCTGGATATTGTGAAAGGACCTGTGAGGTCACAAGAAAGTAATCAGGAATCAAGCAACCACTGGGCTCTTTCAATAAGGAGGTGCCGATTTATAATAATAATAATGAGAGGCAAACAAACCCAGCCTCCCTTACCATACCTGTTTAAGATGGTAGGAGAGAATACTTTTTAGCTTTACCCATTCATGCCTGTGATGATATGAGCACCACTTATCAATAACAAAACCGTGACTAGAACAGTGCACAGCCTAAAGAGGCATGAAATAGTCTAAATAAGCCACACAAGCATGATGTTAACATATGAAATAATGGAAAGGGTGGAAGCTGATACGAGCTTTCGAGAAGCCACAAATATGTCAGGTTGGCTTTCCATATACTGTCACCCCAAAAAAATGTAAATTGATTCCGCAAGCTGCCACTAGCATGAAAACTTCTTCACTTTTATGCACCTCAAAAGCAAGAAAATATGGACCAAGAGCTGACATAACATGAATGTCAGGAAAATGCTACCCAAAGCAACGTACCAGAATCTTCCAGTGCATGCACTTGTTTCCAATGTCCCTCTTACTTCTTCGTCTGAAAAAATGGGTCTGAGAATCCAAACGTCTGTGAACTCACAGAGTTTTTTTCCAATAAAAGAGTGAAAGGTAAACAAATAACTAGATTAACATTTGTTAATTAGTAAATGGAAGTCGAATGTATGCATATATGAAAATTGAACACAGGAAGAATCAAATGCACATTGAATAAAGCCTTTTAATTACCCAAAGAGACTAAATTAACGTCGTTCGGGTGAATCAGTACATTGAGCAAGATAAGACATATAATAAGAAGCAACGAAGCAACCCACCACCTTTTATGACAAAATATCTCTAATCTCAATTTCTCATTAGCTCATGAAGCAACCAAACTAAGCCAATGATATATCGCGTATTCAAAATCAAAATGAAGGTTCAAAGATCTTTCTAGAACTAGTAGGCCATTCTCTAACACCAGATAATTTGCAGTGATACATAGATTGGTTGACGGACTGAATGTTCTCTCGACTTAAATACGGTACTCACAGCGGCCATTATCAGTACTCATAACACAAGCGCAATACCGCAACAATTTGCAATCATACTCTTCTTGTTGAACCAAGCAAGACATAATATACATAATAGAGACTTTTACCCGTCATCCGGCAACATTTCTGAGATCAAAATTTCCGAAATTCGCTCCCCGGCATCTGTTGAGGTGTAGGAGTTTTCCGCGACCTCCGCCGTAACCATCCTCGGAACTTTGGCAGGGCAAGAGTGCGTTGAGGAGTCGCAAAAACCGGGCTTAATATGACACAGCCCAACCGAGTCTCTAGTCCAGATGATTTTATCTTCTTCACTATAGGCCCAATTATACACTTCCATAATTTTGTTAAGATTCTATCTTCCTTTATACCAATGGTCGACCTAGCCCAAGATGAAAAGTCACCCAAATCGTGGCCCAACATCGAAGCGAACCTGTTTGACAGTCGAAGACTCGATCGTATGAGGCTCGAAGTTTTGTTGTGAGCCTCGCCACACATGAGGCAATCATAACTCTAAGCATATTATTCATCTTGGGCTGAGCCTTAAAGATATAAAAATCGACCCCGGGCTGACTTTGAAAATTTTTGAGCTCGCTAAAATCGGTCCCGGCTGAAGCCAGGACAGCCTGCACATAGTTCCGCCCTTATAGTATAATAATTAAACTTTATATTCATTTCAAAAAAGGATTTTAAAATCGATACAAAAAATATATGAAATAACATTGCATTATTAGAAAAAATGCCGAGGGGCCAATGCCGCACAGGCTGGCCGCTCGAACTCGGGGCTAGATGATCGCCAACCGAAAAAAAAAAATTTATATAAAAAAAAATTCAATTGAGCCCTGCCTATGGTCTCTGTCTCTCTGACTTTTGACTGTCGCATTTAGGCTTTCCGACTTCTCAAACCTTGTATTATACTTTAAAACAAAAGAACAAAATTATAACTGTGTTTCATATTTTTTAAATATAAGTTGATCCTTGCATGTTTGTAATTTTGTTCCATATTACTTGTTTGTATATTCCAAGTATAGGAACCATTCCTTTTTGCTGTGGACTTGCGGACGTCGTGAAATTGTGTGACTACAAAATTTTCAATTGGAAATCGGAGGAAATATTTGACAAAACAGTATTTGGGCCACATTCCCCAAACAAAAGTTCAAACCGCCTCTATCAAAACAACAAGAACATATCTCATTAATTAAAGAGCCATGCACTTGCACTAGAATAGAAATCATGTTTTCCTATTGTCTGCAGATTTGCCAACAGTTCAATCCAAACACCAACAGCAAATCAACGGAGATGCATGCTAGAAACCTGATGCGGAATTTCTCTTGTACGTGTAGTTTGACCTGCTTGTAACACCGATCAAAAAAGAGTGAAGAAGAAGCCTATTCAATTGACACTGATTTACGCAGAAATTTTCTAATCTCCGACGATATATACCGTATCGTCCTGAATCCTAATCCTGTCCATCCATTGTTGATCCGACGGTCAGAATCAACAGCATTTATAAACTAAGTGATTCATTCCTGAAGGTCAGCTCAACAAATGGTAAATTAGGATTAGAATTCGGGACATAAGAACTCTTGTCCGGAATATAATGTCCAGGATTAGAAAATTTTCGCTGATTTACGAGCTATATATATAAAGATAACAAGAGCGGTGGCTTGCAACCATCAAACCAAGTAAACAGAAAATCAAGAAAAACAGAGTTCAGAGAGGCAGGACAGTGTACCTGGGTTAATATCAACTATTTGGGTCATACTTCGTATATCGACTCTTAAAGCTTTCTGCCATTTTCTCTTCCTCAGCTTTGCTCAGTTGACAATTTCTCCAATCAGCCTTATCAGCCATATTAAGCAACCCAGCCATGACCTGAATCATTGAGTACAGATGTGGCAATATTCAAAGTAACAAACAAAGATAAAGGAAAGAGAAAATAATACTTGAAGCCAGAAAAACAAAGGTTGATTTTAGAAGCAATAAAATCATGCATGCATTAGTGCATACGAGTTACGGATTTGATCAAGTCGAAGACCACGGAAAGAATCCCATTTTACGGATGTATGGTGAAGAAAATAAACAAATACCAAACAAGCATGTCCATAATTCATCAAATGAACATTTCAAGCAGGCCAATGTTCCAGTTAGTGTCTGTCCCGGAAAGTAAAGCTGCAAGATAAATTTGTATCGTTCCCAAGATAGCATAAATTGGTCTACAACAAACTACGACGGAAATCACATGGTGGGGAGCACTCAGTCAAGGCTTCAATGAATACAATTATCAAATTCAGCTGGTCAACCTTGGATATTTCTGAAAAAGAGTACGTTTTCAGATAAGATGGAGAAAGGATCAGGCTAACAAAAAAATCATAGTTTGCTAAAATTTGCTGTTTCAACAGCATATAATGTTTAGAAAGAGTATGGTGATTCCCGGAGGCATAGACAGTTCAGGGCAATATATAAATCAAGTACATCGTTTAAAACTTGAGGAAGTCAGGAAGCAGTATTAATCCCGTTTACTTACTCATAACCATTTTAAAAAAAAAACCACGGGAGGGAGTAAGACAAATTGTGATCATATATAATTATGACAGAAACTTCCTTTTCAGTAATTGCTATACACATTGCTACTTCGATCAGTTTCACAGTGTTACCTCTCTGCCAAATTGAACGGGAAATTTTTCATTCTCATCGGCCACATGCGACAGAATAGTTCCTCCAGGAACTTCCACGTAAAACAAATTCTTATTTCTCTCTAGATGTGTTTCCAACAATTTCCATCTATCTGCAGTGCATAGAGAATAGATCAAATAAGGAGAATCCACAATGTCAAATCAAACAAAATAAATCTTAATGACTTTGGAAGCACCAAGGCCTGAACATACACATTTATAATATTTTAAACTCAAATAAATACATTCATTTGTCTGAAGTGTTATAACCAAATAAAGAAGCTGAGTAAATTTGTCCACGTATAGCACTAAACCCCTGAGATATTAATGTTTACATTTAGACCGTCGGCCAAATGGCTGTTGGGACGTTTAAGCCCTCAGGTCCTGGATACAAACTCCTGGTATTTTATCTATCCATAGAAATACATTCGTGCAGAAGGTCAAAATTGAAAAACTCACCCTTAATAGTTGCAAAAGTGAAACCTAACTTCTTGGCAGCTAAATTAAAAATAAGTTCAACAGAGGATGCTTTAGCAGATGGAACAGGTACCGCCTACAAAAAAAAAATTGTTGATAAAGCCATCATATGGTCATACAGATATGATAGTAAACAGGAATACTACGAGAAAAAATGGAAACTCGTGTTGGCTCTGGACACCAACAGCCAGCTTTGCAGGAGGCTCGAGTTAGACTGTATCATTATATATATACATGTATACATATACATAAATATACACCAGATGCACTTCCATTCATTCAACAGGAGTAATAGTATACGCAAGTGAAACTAGGAAAGATTAGAAAGGAAGCAAGCCAGTTAAATTAGATAACATGTACAAATCAAACTACCTAATATATGTGATCAAGGCAAAAATGAACATTTTATGATCATAGCGGTCCAGTAACAAAGAACAAAACTTTTTTCACACCTGAAGATTAGCGTGAGTTCCACGATTAGAAACCCACTCAAAGAAAACTGCTTCGCATTCTTGGCTCTTGAAGTAAGCC
>JAOYMZ010030189.1:0-16769 GCA_025802335.1 Pinguicula primuliflora | reverse complement strand
TACATTGAATTGCATATGTTCAAGTTTTGGTGATATTCCGATGACGTTATCACCGTTTAACGGAGGGTTATAAATCCCCTTGGGTTAAGTAGTCCTAAGTAGGGTTTTAGAAATTTCCGACGACGAAGTCGCTGGAAACCGGACCAAAGCATGGGCGTTTTCATCTACAATGTATATGCTTTCCAATAGTGCGACCAATTTCGAAAATGAATGGCTAATTGAAAAAATTGTACACGAATTGGGAAAACTGACCACAGGTTAACTGACTATAGGATCTGGACTCTCTCTATATATATACCTTAAGAACCAGTTTCGTATGGTCAGCTTGGTGTGGACAGTTTTTTCTTCGTGTGAACAATTTTTTCGTAGCACCATCCGTTTTCGAAATTGATCGCACAATTGGAAAGCTTTGGTTCAGTTTCGACGATGTTATCATCGTTTAATTTAATTTCACATTTTTCCCTTGGGTTAAAAGTAGTCCTAAATAGGAGTTTAGAAATTTCCGGCGACGAAGTCACCGAAAATCGAACAAAAGCATGAGGATTTTCATCTACAATGTATAAGCTTTTCAATGGAGCGATCAATTTCGAAAACGGATGGTGCTACGAAAAAATTGCCCACACGAAGGAAAAACTGTCCACACCAAGACTGACCATACGAAGTGCTCCTTATATATTAATATGGATAGTGAAATGACTATCTACCCGTGATTTCGACACGAAAAGATTTTGCCATTTTGATCAATTTCACTTTTTTTAAATATTATATTATTATTTTAATAAACTTTTCATCCATACTACATACTGAAATATCCGACGAACCACTAATCGTTTGTCGAAAACGGAGGTTACCATAATTATCAGCGCGTCGTATGCTTCCATATGACATGTAACTTCATATAGTTTCGATGTACTTTTTATTTAATTATTTTTCTTTTTTAATAATTCAGGCTAAAACGATAGAATTTTCCCTGCGGCGCGTGCGGCCATGCACGAGCCACATTTTTCGTAAGTATTTTTATGGTGGTCATGACTTTAAAGCACGGGTCATGAAAATCTAGTATACAACTTATATGCTACGTAGAGATTCCGGTGACTTCTGATGTGTGCAAACTCGTGCAAGTATACACGGTCAACGGGTAGTAGCTTTACTAGTGAGTATAGGTCATTTCCCAAAGAAGTAGTGCCAAAACATGTATCAATCTACAACTAATTTATGAGTAACCAAACATAGGGTGGATGTGAGCCAACTAAATATGAAACATAAACATCTAAACTATGTACAAAACATAAACTAGACAAGTTCAAATCATGAATGTCACAGCAATTGACTTAAACCAGCTAAAGTAACAAAGATTGATCATAATCAAAGGACAGAAGCAACTCAAGGCATAGTTATCTTACGTAACTATGTGTTCATATGTCCTTGAACATGTCCAACGTCTAACTCAACTGTTCTAGAACCACGGTACTCCAATGCAACTAGCGCTCACGGTCAAGACACTAGCTACTCTAAACCTTCATACGAGGTAATCTACGGTCTAGACCTCAACCAAGCGTGTGGGTGACCTTAGGTTCAATAGAGGACTATCCTCATAAGCAGCACCACAAGTTTGGGGTGAAAATCCCACGGATGGTGGTGTTAGCATGCCTTGTGTCAAACTTGTCCATCTCTATGCAAGCCATACCAGAATAAACAAGATATTTGTGCACAAATACTCATCCACAATGAAAACAAGTACATTCATTCATAGAAGGAAGAGTTAGAACATTGTATCTGAATAAATCAAAACATGGACAACATAGATTTGACTCAATCATGCCTTGAGTCTAAGAAATTAGCTCATGCTTGAAGCATGAGCTAGAACAAATACAAGACAAGCCGAAAGTGTAGTAGTTAGCTCCGTTGAAATCAGCTTCAAGAAGATCCTTGGGTCGGAGCTCCCTGAATGACCTCTTCTGCATGAATCGCCAAACATTCCTAGTCTGCCGCCTCCAAAGATCGATCTGTGTAAATGGCGAATGTAGAAGACTTCAAGAGCTACCGCATGGTGAACTTACAATCCCGCTCTCAAAGTATTCCAAGAGTTATGTCATCTGCAAGGGGATGGTCAGTCATTTCATCTTCTTTTTATCCAGAATGGATAAATTGCCTAAAACGTGATCTTCACTGCCTCTAATATCTCCAATGTGTGAATACAAATTGTAAAGGACTCTTAGGGCTACATCCCCGTGACTTGACCTCGAAGCTGTTTGAGAGATATGATCGATACAAGGGTCAAGAATGACATTTTGTCTTCATTACTCGAAATGGTAGACAAGCCTTTTGTGGGAGATGGTCCTTTCGCAAACTGCATTGTTTTTGTCCCCTTGACTCGTGTAGGTCCAAATTGTATGCAAAATAGTGTGGAAATGTATATCACATGGCCACATGTTGCATTTCTTCAACCTAGAACATTTGAACATAAATTAAGTCAAAATATAAGTTGATTAGGGCATAATGTAATGAAAAGTAGTGTGCTAAATAAGCTCAAAATATGGTGAAATGCGAGATTATCAACTACCCCACACTTAAAGGATTCTTGTCCTCAAGCGTATGATCAATGTAAGCTACCAGAGATGAAAACAATATGGCATGTATGCATGAAACCTTAGTTTAAGACTAAAAAGTATCATGCATAATGTAGGTGTGTCTGGTCTGAAGAATGGCTTGAAGCAAGTCATCATATTCACCTAAATGGCTCAAATGAACAGTATCCTCTCAAGACTTTGCATATGTGAGCTCAGATGGGATCTTGCAACTAGAAAATGGCAGTATAGGGGTATTAATGTATCACTATACATTTCCTTGTCTATGCTTCCCTAGCAGCTCCTAAGTGTGTCCCTTATAGCCTATGTTCTACTTCTCTAGTGATGAATTGAACTCTTCTCCATCTATCCTATAACCTAGCGCATGAGTTTTTCCAGCAATCTCAAGTCGAGCCTCAACTCCATCACACTCAATTAGGGGATAGTGTTTAAGTGAATGGTTCCTCTCTTGATGGAGTTGGAACAAAAATAATGGCCTTTCACTTTGGGTTACATGGACGTGGACAGTCCTTTATGTCCAGTCTGTTTAAGAGATGATGGTGATCAACTGCTCATGACCTCTCTTCTTGATTCTTCATCCAAACTATTTTCTTCTTCTTTTGGTTGCTGTTTTCCAGCTTGTTGATGTGGCTCAACTTCTTCTTTGTTTGTTGCTGAACTCTTGGGCTTCCTAAATTTTCTCTAGGACTCCTTTTGCTTTAAATTATGGACTTCAGTCTCCTTTTATGTAGAGAAGTGGTGGTTCAAATTATTTTTCTTTTCAGCTTCACCTCCTTCTTCTTTTGAACTTCAAGAGACCTTACTTCCTTGTTTTCTTAGTTTCCTTAGCTTTCTAATCTTGTCTTTCTTCAACTTCTTTGCTCGACTTTATGCTGGCTCTCCATGTTGCTCAAAAATCACAAGCAGGTTCACCAAGATCATCTTACTCAGACCATTTGGATATAAGTGAGGAAAATAGAATGATCAAGCAAAAAATTTGGCCAAAAGCATCAATTCTATAACAAGATGAATAGAATGATCCTGCAAATGCTACCACTCACTCCACACTTAAAATTTCACTTGCCCTTAAGTGAACTAAGTAAAGACTGAAACCATAGAATTTATGCTCAGGTTTTTTTGAGCAATACAACGTGATGGGAGGTGCTGAATATCTTGCATTTGGCACTAAAGATGGCCTTCTTGATCCTTTAAAGCTACTGCCTTGGGGTGGTTTACCCAACACTTGATCTTCATTCGGCTTGTCTGCATTTGCTTTCAAAAAGAGCATTAGAAAATTAAAGAAAAACACTAAAACATAAACTATCTTCCTTAGGTTGTCTTCAAAGCAGCTCTACATTTATAGTCCTTAGATACACTTCTTTCTCCTTCAATCTTTGAAGTGCATGACTTCCTTCCTCCTGGAAAGTTCTTGTGGGGAAGTAGACAGCTTCAATCTATGGCCATTGACTTTGAAAACTCCAGAATCTGCATCCTTGATCTCCACAACACTATAGGGGTAGACTTTCACTACTTCAAAGGGGCCAGACCCCCTACTTTTGAGCTTTCCACGTAAGAGCTTCAATCTTGAGTTGAAGAGGAGCACTTGCTGGCCTTCATGGAAGGACCTACGGGTGATGTGCTTTTCATGCCACCTCTTTTTCTTCTCTTTGTAGATTCTAGCACGTTCATAAGCATCGTTCCTTAGCTCCACCAATTCAGAAAGTTGAAGCAACATGTTGGCTCCAGCAGATGCATGATCCATGTTCAGAGTCTTTATAGCTCAATATGCCTTGTGCTCCAGCTCAACAGGAAGGTGACCGGCCTCCCCAGACAACAATCGGAAGGATGATGTACCACTAGGAGTCTTGTGGGCAGTTCTGTAGGCCCGAAGTGCATCTGAAAGTCTCATAGCCCAATCCTTCTTTGAAGCTCCAATAGTCTTCTCCAAGATAAGTTTGATCTCCCGGTTGAATACTTCTGCTTGCCCATTGGCTTGTGGATGATAAGGTAAAGTCACATTGTGCTTTACTCCATACTTGGCAACCAAATTTTGAACAACCTATTGCAAAAGGGAGATCCACCATCAGAAATAATGAATATAGGAGTTCCATACCTTGCAAATACGTTGTTCTTCAAGAACTTCAGAACTACATGAACATCATTTGTTGGGGAGGCGATAACTTCAACCCATTTAGACACATAATCAACTGCTATCAGAATGTATAGCTTCCCTTGTGATGGAACAAAAGGGCCCATGAAATCAATGCCCCGAACTTCAAAGAGTTTCAATTCTAGTATCCCTACTTGAGGCATCTCATTTCTGTTTGACAAGTTGTCCACCCTTTGGCATCTATCACACGCTAAAACAACTTTGTGGACATCCTTGAATAAGCTTGGCCAGTAGAAACCACATTGCAACACCTTAGTTGTTGTACTTTTGCCTCCATAATGACCTCCACACTCAGAAGAGTGGCAGTACTGCAAGATTGATTTCATTTCTGCTTATGGAACACATCTCATGATCACCTGGTCTACACACGGTCTATAAAGATAGGGATCCTACCAAATGAAGTGCTCGAGCTGAGTGAAGAATTTCTTCTTTTACTGGTAGATCAAAAGTGGAGTTCTGTTGACGGATATATAGTTGACTATATCATCATACCAAGGAGCTTTCCGACTATTCACAGCAAGAACCTACTCATCAGGGAAAGAATCAGCAATAGAGGCACGAAGATCAGAGGGATGAATGCCCTCCAATCTGGACAAGTGATCAGCTACAATGTTTTACTTCCCTTCTTGTCCCTAATCTCAACATCAAACTCTTATAAGAGAAGAATCCAATGAATAAGCCTCGATTTTGCATCCTTCTTACTCATAACATATCTGATGGCAGCATGATCAGAGAAAATCACAACTTTGCTTCCAAGAATGTGGGGTCTGAATTTGTTGAAGGAGTAGATTACACCAAGCATCTCCTTCTTTGTGGTTGTGTAATTTAGTTCTACTGCACTGAGCATCCTACTTACATAGAAGATGGTGTGAAATAGCTTCACTTGCGTTAGCCAAGAACAGAACCAACTGCTACATCAGAAGCATCACACATAATCTCAAAGGGCAGTCTCCAATCAGATACTTGCATAGTGCTACGATAAGATGTTTCTTCAACACCTCAAAAGAAACTCAAACACTCTCTGGTCATCTTAAATTCAGCATCCTTCTCCATTAAGTAACGAAGAGGATTGACAATAAATGAGAATTTCTTAATGAACCTCATATAGAATCCAGCATGTACAAGAAAGCTCATCACTATCGTTACTGAATTAGGGGGAGGGAGGCTCTTTATAGCTTCAATCTTGGCCTTGTCCACTTTCAATCCTTTCTATGAAACCTTTTAGCCTTGAACAATTCCCTCTTTCACCATGAAATGACACTTTTCCCAATTCAAGACAAGTTAAAAATCTTCACATCTTTTAAGCACTCTCTCCAAGTTAGCAAGGCACTACTCAAAGGTGTCTCCAAACACACTAAAATCATTCATGAAAATATCAATACTTTCTTCAATCATATCACTGAACACTGTCATCATGCATCTTTGAAAAGTGGCAGGAGCATTGCACAAACCAAATAACATTCTTCTAAATGTAAAGGTTTCATAGGGACAAGTGAAGATAGTCTTCTCTTAATCCTCTGGATCAACTGTAATCTGATTGTAACCACTATATCCATCAAGATAGCTATAGAAAGTATGGCCAGCCAACCTGTCAAGCTTCTAATCAACAAAAGGCAATGGATAGTGGTCTTTTTTGGTTGCTTTGTTTAGTTCTCTATAATCCATATAAACTCTCCAACTAGTGACTGACCTTGTATCAATGAGCTCATCATTCTCAGCCATCTGAAAAATCATAGCCTTGTATCAATGAGCTCATCATTCTCAGCCATCTGAAAAATCATTCCACCCTTCTTAGTTACACATTGAAGAGGGCTGATCCACTTACTGTCTGAGATAAGATAGATAACTCCAACATCTATCCACTTCAAAGTTTCTTTCCTCACAACTTCTTGCATATTCGAGTTCAATCTCCTCCGAGCTGCTATCACTGGCTTGCAGAAATCTTCCATAAGAATCTTATGTATAAAGATGGCTGGAGAGATCCCTTTTATGTCTGCCAAGGTCCATCCAATGGCTTCTTTATGCTGCTTCAAGACTTCAAGCAAAGCCACTTCCTCGTGTGAGCTTTACTCTCCACTAATAAGCGTGGGTAAACTTGCTCCCTCAGCAAGGAAAGCATACTTAAGGTGACTTGGCAGTGGATTTAACTCAATATCAGGGACTTTCACTAATGAACTTTGCTGAGGAGGGGGGCATTATACCAAATATACAAGCTTCCTTGGCTCCCATATCTTTCTGTCTATCAGAATCTTATCATACTGCATCACTGCAAGTTATTGAAGGACTTCTGGCTCCTTGGTGGTCAAGAAGGCAATCAGAGCATCCTTCATACATCCTAACTCATGGAGAATGATTCTTCAATCACTTAAATAACTCGACACTGATCTAGTTCAGAAGTGAAGTCTAGAGGTAATCTCATGGATGGGTACATATTGAAGCACACCTCTCCTTATCCAATTCTTAACTTCAATTCTCCCTTTCTCAGATCAATCAAGGCACCTCTAGTTCTTAGAAAGGGTTTGCCCAGAATGATATGGACTCCTTGGTCTTCTATCGTGTCAAGATTCACAAAATGCACAGGAAAGTAGAACTTGTCTACCTTAACTAGAACATCCTCCACTAATCCTCTTGGTCTCTTAAGTGATTTGTCAACCGTTTGAAGTGTAATACTTGTAGGCTGAGGCTCTCCAAAGCCTAGCTTCTGAGAGATGAAATAGGGCATCAGATTGATGTTTGCTCCAAGGTCACACAAAGCTCTCTCAAATAAGTGGTCTCCAATAGAGCAAGGAACTGTGAAACTCCCTGGATCCAATAACTTAGGGGGAATTTGCTTGCTGAGGATAGCAGAACACTCAGCTGTCAAAGGAATGGTGCCCTCATCATCCACTCTTTTCTTGGCTTGACAAGCCTATAATGGAATGGTGCATTCTTAAATTCTTCAGTCGTGATATCTCTTTCAGATCTTTCTTTTTCTGCTTTGGTTGTCTCTTCTCTTTCTCAACAGATTTCTCCACTCCTTTCTCCTTTTCAGCAGGGGGACCACCACTGATGGCACCTGAGGATCCTCTAACTCTCTCCCATATTTGAGGGTAATTGCTTGACATCTCTCTTGAAGTTAAGAAGCTAACTGCCTCACAATTTCTCAAGCTTCTACAAGGTAACTTATTGGTTCTGATTGACAACTTACTGAACTTGAATAGCTACCTGCTGGCCCTGCAAGTTGGATTCAATCTTAGAGGTGAAGTTCAAATTCTGTTTGGCAAGTTGGTTGATCATCACTACATTCTGGCATTGCATCTCCTTCAAAGAAGCCATTTGAAAACTCTCTTGGCCCTTGAGGCATATAAATTCTGTTGATACTGTACTTTAGGAGCTTGAGGCTGTAGCAAATGAGAATTCAGAGCACCTTGAGGATTCCTCCAAGAGAAACCAGGGGAATCATGCTTCTTGTAGTTGTACTGGCAGCCTTCTTGCTTCCACCTTTGCTGCTAAACATAGTGCAGATGCTTTATATCTACATGAGGAGAATCATTACAGTTGCTAAATTGATGTTCACCTCCACAAAGATCACAGATAGGCTGATGAACCACATATGCTTGAGGTGGTAGTTGCTAAACAGCTGGTTTAGTGGCAAATTGAGCAACCTGGGCAGTAAGTGCATTCAAAGCTATAACCAACATATCATTCTGAGTGTAACTAAGAACTAGTTCAACTCCTCTCAAGGCTAGCCTCTCCATTGGCCATTAGTAGCAATTCTGTGCTAAAGTTTCCAAAAGAGCATATGTTGGTTGTAGGTCTTTTGCATGAATGTACCATTAGCATTTGAGTCCACATCGCTTCGGGTGTTATGATCTAGGCCAAAATAGAAGACTTGGATTTGCCTCAAATGTTGTAACCCGTGGTTTGGACAACTCATTAGAAGACCTTTGAATCTCTCCCACACTTCATAGATATTTTCTTGAGGTCTTTGCCATTCATAATTCTGTCAGTTCTGCTTGGAGGAATGAAATGAGTGAGAAAAATTTTCCTCAACTCCTTTCAAGCACGAATAGAATCTGGTGGAAGACTATAGAGCCACTCTCTTGCTCTATCTTTAAGATAAAAGGAAAATAGCCTCAATCTGGTGGTTTCTTGGTCAACTCCTTGTATCTTCACAGTGTGATAAATCTCCAAAAATGCATCCACATGTGTACAAGGATTGCTAGATTCAGCCCCTCCAAAAGTGGAATGAGACTACATAAGATGGATAGTATATGGCTTGAGTTAAAAGTTGTGTACCACAGTAGGAGGTCTTCTGATTTAAGGAGCTATTTCCGTGGTTTCTGGCATTGTAAATGACTCAATAGGTCTTTCATCATCATGAGGGATCAGTTGCTGGTTCAACCCTTTCATATCTTTGTCAACTTCAGAATTCCCTTCAATAGATTTCTCCTCAAATTCAATTTCCTCTATTTCTGGATCCTCTTCCTCTTCCAATTCTTCTTCTAGCCTATAAGGACCAATCCTTTGAGCTCTCCTCAAAGCTCTCAATTCTCTACTTAGCCTCTGATCAGATGAACTTTGAGCAGCACTTAGTGACTGATTCTCAAACGACCAGCACAAGCCAAATGGAGAAGTCAAACTAAAGATAACAAGAGTGAAACAAAAATGGTTAACAAATAAATGTTGTAGCAAACTAAGCATGTAATGGGGCACTACTCCCCAGCAAAAATGCCAAAAACTTGGTGTGTGCAAACATGTGCAAGTATACACGGTCAACAAGTAGTAACTTTACTAGTGGGTAAAAGTCATGTCTTAAAGAAGTAATGCCAAAACATGCATCAATTTGCAACTAATTTCTGGGTAACCAAACATAGGGTGGATGTGAGTTAACTAACTATGAAACATAAACATCTAAACTAGGTACAAAACATAATCTTGACAATTCCAAATCAAGAGTGTCACAGTAATTGACTTAAACCAGCTAAAGTAATAAAGATTGATCACAATCAAAGGAGAGAAGCAACTCAAGGCATATGTATCTTGCCTAACTATGTGTTCATATGTCCTTAAATGTGTCCAATGTCTAACTCAACTCTTCTAGAACCACAGGACTCCAATGCAACTAGCGTTCACGATCAAGACACTAGCTACTCGAAACCTTCACATAAGGTAATCAACGGTCTAGACTTCAACCAAATGTGTTGGTGACCTTAGGCTCAATAAAGGACTATCCTCATAAGCACCACCATAAGTTTGGGGTGAAACCCCCAAAGACAGTAGTGTTAGCGTGCCTTGTGTCCAACTTTCCTGTCTCCTTTCGGTCTCTAGGCAAGCCATACCAGAATAAACAAGATATTTGGGCACAAATACTCATTCACAGTGAATAGGCACACTCATTCATAGAAGGAAGAGTTAGAACATTGTATTTGAATAAGTCAAAACATGGACAACATAGATTTGGCTCAACCAAGCCATGAGTCTAAGAAATTAGTCATGCAAGGCGAAAGTGCATCCATCAGCTCCATTGAAATCAGCTTCAAGGAGAGCTCACAGAATGACCTATTCTGCTTGAATCGCCAAATGTTCCTAGTCCGCCGCCTTCAAAGATCAATCTGTGTAAATGGTGAATGTAGAGGACTTCAAGAGCTACCACATGGTGAGTTACAACCCCGCCCTCAAAGTATTCCAAGAGTTATGCCATGTGCAAGGGGTTGCTCAGTCATTTTATCTTTATTTTACCCAAAATGGATAAACTGCCTAAAACTCGATCTTCGCTGCCTCTAATGTCTTTAATGTGTAAATAAGAATTGTAGAGGACTCTTAGGGCTACGTCTCTGTATAATTACAGACCCGTCCTGGAAGCCATTTGAGAGATATGATCAATACAAGGGACAGGAATGCCATTTTATCTTCATTACCCAAAATGGTAAGACATGCCTTTTATGGTTGTTGGCCCTTTCCCAAACTGCATTGTTTTTGTCTCTTTGATTCGTGTAGGCCCAAATTGTATGTAGAATGGTGTGGAAATGTATATTACACGGCCACATATTGCATTTCTTCAACCTAGAACATTTGCACACAAGTTAGGTCAAAATATAAATGATTAGGGCATAATGTAATGAAAAGTAGTGTGCTAAATAAGCACAAAATATCGTGAAATGTGAGCTTATCAAGTTCGCGCCCAAAAATTTTGTTATCTTTTTCACTTGGGTTAAGTTGTCCTTAATTGGAGTTTTAGAAATTTTTAGCGATTAAGTCACTGGAACTGTAGCAAAGCATGAATTTTTGATCTTTTTGGATAACATTTCCATCGATGTGGCTAATTTTGGTAAGTAGGGATGACAATGGGGCAATGCGGGATAGGGCGGGGCTTGGATTAAGTAATTATTTATTATTATTTTAGAAATTTCTAATGAGAAGTCGCTGAAACTGCTACGGAGCATGAAGCTTTTGGGTTCTTATGTATTAGCTTTTTTTGGTTAACCAATCGGAATCACAGCAAGGTTGGTAAATCCAATAATCACAGCAATTGTCTGCAAATCATGGCAGAGAAGTAAGTCACATATGCCAGATAGATGTTGTAGGATCATGTTTTGGATAAACTTTAAATCCATGCGGTCAATTTCAACGATACGACACGTTGGTGATATAATATTCAATTATAAAATTGAATGTACAATATAGGGTATATAATTGGTATAATGTATAAATTTGGGTCCTACTAATCAAATATTTTTTATTTAAAATGAAAAGAATATTCGGATAGGATCGACTGAAGGAGGAAACTTTCTTGGAGAACGTGAGGCTGTCTTTGGCCCCAACTTGGAACTTTAGCTGGCTATAATCCATTTTTTCTTCTGATTCATGTGTTCATGTGTAAGCTTTGCTTAAAAAAGATGTGTTCACGTGTGATGGAACCGAACTCTATGGTTTGGTCTATTTTTCTTCATATAATTCTACTTTTTATGATATGCATGTGAGTAAAATGATATAATGCATCCAAGACGCTGGTATCGGGGTCACTTCACGGTATTGATGCAAATTTTTATCAGGTAAGTAATCCAGCATACGGATGACCCAAATGAGACTGACGACGCACAGTGCGTCACGCACTCCAAGATCATTGGTTGTTAATTGTTATTAATCGGATTTTTTTTTAAATTTTTTTTTATTCTACTGTCATACTTCCTCCACCAATAATTTTTAAAAGTACGAAAAATTCAAATTAAGCTAATGTTGGGAAGTTGTCCCACATTGGTTAGAGAAATATTAATACACTAATATAAATAGGATTGTGGGCTACAATCAATCACCATAGGCTTATGGTTTTAATGAAGGTTGCCCACCTTCCTAATTATATTAGTTCACACACGCGCACCTGCGCACACGAGGCCCGAGCCCAGAGAGAGGCAAGTGTGGGCGGTCTGAGGCCCGAGAGTATTTCCGGAAAAGTCCGGAGTGAATTGGCCCGATGGGCCCATGGGAGGTTTGGCCCAATTTGGGCATTATTTCAGGAAGTCTCGATGATTATTTCCGAGGTCCTCGTAATTGTTTTCGGGAAAAATCCCGAGTATTGATCCCAGAATGGGAATTGACCCAATTGGGTATTATCAGTGTTGTTGTCCAAGTCCAACAGGATTTACCTAGTTGGATTTGAGGGGAGTGTTCGGAATTTGTCCCACATTGGTTAGAGAAATCTTAATACACTAATATAAATAGGATTGTGGACTACAATCAATCACCATAGGTTTATGGTTTTAATAGATTTGCCCACCTTCCTAATTATATTAGTCCACACACGCGCACACGAGGCCCGAGCCCAGAGAGAGGCGGGTCTGTTTTCTAACAGAATCTTCAGTTAAGCCTGCTACAAAAAATGAGAGCACGGGAGCACGGTAGATGAGAATGCGATGAAATAGAAGAACTGAGGAGTGCCATGGAGCATAAGAAGAAAGGAACTGAGAAAATTTTGGTTAAAAGACAAGTCAAGGTATTACTATGGAAGAAATTCCATCCCCCTTAACGATATAAATCATGGCTCTCGCATTAAAGTGATGTATCAGGTAAAAGAACAATGAAATGTTATCAATGTGTTTCCTTTGCTTGCTCCTCCCAAATTTTGCAGAGTGAGATTTTTTTTTTAATAGTTGGAGCTCCAAATTGTAAGTTACCCACCTCAGCTTTGGCAAAGTTTGATTAATCGGATTCACCAACCAGCAAAGGTATTGATTATTGTTTATTTTTTATCCCCTCATGTATCGATGTACTACTTACTATATTGAATGCCAGAAAATATTGCAGTTGCTGCTATATAAATTCGTTTAACTTAGTTCATAACTGTGTTTGGCATGTTTGAGTTTTAAAAAACACAAAATTCGGACCAAATATAGACAATAATGCTAAGGCAAAACCATCACCTTCCTTGATGCAACCAGCACGCTTGATAGCCGGACTCATATGCTTTTTGATCGAGGATCTGCTTCCTTTAAACCGCACAAATCACACCATTAACTTGAGCCCCTACTTGCTGCAAACTTATAAGATATGATAGTGTTTTAGAAATTTATTGTGTATAAGCTTTCATTGATGTTTTTATATAAACGAAGAACACGAAGGTTTTTACGTGGTTCAGGAGAAATCCCTAGTGTTTTAGAAATTTATTGTGTTTGGGGCCTCTGTTTTCTCTCTTCTTTTTGTGATGATTTTTCTTCTTTACAAGTAGGGGGATTTATATTGTTCCCAATCTATTCCCTAATTTACTCCCATAAATCAGGCTCTCTATAAGGTAAGATTTATATTTTGATTCTTACCTTATTTACATCAATTTCACCCTTAATTATTTCTAACACTCCCCAACTTGCCCAATGCGTCATGGAATATACGCCCATTTACTGCCTTGGTCAGAATATCAGCCAATTGGTCCTTAGACCGTACAAATGGGAGTGCAACTACTCCATCTTCAAGTTTCTCTTTGATGAAGTGTCGGTCTACTTCAACGTGCTTTGTTCTGTCATGCTGGACTGGGTTTTGTGCAATCTGAATGGCTGCCCGATTATCATACCTCAAGGGACATGCTCCGGATGGTTGGAAACCCAATTCTGTCATCAGTTTTCGTACCCATAGGACTTCAATCAATCCACGTGCAATTCCTCGGAACTCTGCTTATGCACTGGATGGTGCGACTACCTTTTGTTTCTTACTCCTCCAAGTAATAAGATTTCTGCCAACAATGGTGAAATATCCTGATGTCAACCTTCTATCAATCGGGTTACTCGCCCAATCTGTGTCAGAGTAAGCTTCAATCTCTAGGTGCCCATTCCTTCGAAAGAGTAGTCCAGTATCGGGAGAGTCCTTCAAATATCTCAAAATCCGTAGTGCTGCATCCATATGATCCTTTTGGGGATTGTGCATAAACTGGCTCACAACTCCAACCGCATATGCAATATCTGACCGTGTATGTGCTAAATATATGAGCTTACCTACCAAGTGTTGGTAGCAAGCTCTGTCTGCCCCTTCTTCCTTTTCTTTCATCCTCTTCTTTCATCCTTAGGCCATGATTTACTGTCATGGGTGTATCTGTTGGCTTGCAATCAAGTAGCCCTGTCTCTGCCAGAAGGTCCGCAATGTACTTCCTTTGTAAGATATAGATGCCTTGCTTGGATCGAGATACTTCGATCCCTAGGAAATACTTCAGCCTTCCTAGGTCCTTCATCTCAAACTCTTCAAACAGGTGCTTCCTTAGTTCTTCAATCTGCTCAGTGTCGTCTCCAGTAATCACCATATCATCCACATAAATAATCAAGCATGTGATTCCTTGTCTTCGACGTTTCAGAAATAATGTGTGATCGGAATGACTCTGAAGGTACCCGTACTTCTTCATCACCAGCGTGAACCTCCCAAACCAGGTACGAGGGGACTGTTTTAATCCATACAATGCCTTCTTCAATCTGCAAACTTCACCAGGTTAAAAAACATCTGAAAAACCTGGAGGTCCATCCATATATACCTCCTCATTCAAATCACCATGGAGGAAAGCGTTCTTCACATCAAACTGATGTAGGTGCTAATCCAATTCGCAGCAAAAGAAAAGAGTATCCTGATAGTATCCAATTTGGCCACGGGAGAGAACGTCTCAAAGTAGTCAATCCCATACATCTGTGTGTATCCCTTAGCCACGAGTCGAGCCTTGTATCTCTCAATAGAGCCATCTGCCCTTCTTTTCACTGTATACACCCATCTGCATCCAACTGGTCGTTTCCCGAGGGCAACCAACATCTTTCTCAGTTAACATTCTTGTCTAGGGCATTCATTTCCACTTTCATAGCTTGTCTCCATTTAGGATCTTTCAGGGCTTCAACCTCATTCCGAGGTACATCATTAGAGTATATAGCGACAGTAAAGGCTTGTGCAGACTCAGTAAGACTCCCCCTTACCATGTCTGCCACAGGGTATCTCTGGGTCCTCGAGGTGTGGTCTTGAGTATATCTTCTTGGCTTCACACCTCTAGTAGTCCAATGAGGTAGGGCGTACTTGGGTGTCATGGGACAATCTCCTGCATCATGATCAGTCACAGAATCCACATGAATGGAAAAAGGCTCAGGGGGCAAAGTATTTACCTGAATATCCGCTAAAGAAGATAACTAGGGTGGCTCCTCCTGGTCTGACTGTACTACGTCGATGTCGTGTCCCGGTGAAGATGGTCATCCCAGGCTCATGATCTGGCTCTCGTGCGTGAGGCACATGAGTCGATGTGGAAGATGAATGTATGGCTAGTGCGTGAGGCACATGAGACACTATCTGCGTTGGAGTAGTGTGACCCAAATTTGGAGGTACGTGAGGCACATGAGTCGGCTGTGGTGCTGATACGGAAGATGCTAACCAGTCAAGTGAGTTGGAATCCAAACTCTCCCCCTGACGACTGACTTGAGTCGAGGAATAATAATACTCAGTTTCAATAAAGTTACAATCTGTAGTAGTTACAATCCAACCAGTGCGAGGGTTATAACAACGATATCCTTTCTGAAGACTCCCATACCCCACGAAAGCACATTTCTCAGCACACACATCAAACTTGGTTCGATAGACCTTTGTTACATGAACATAAACCGAGCATCCAAACACACGAAGAGTTAAAGATAGAGAAGGTGGAACTTGAGTAAAGTCAGATAAAGTTTGAATAGGGGTGCGGAACTTTAAAATCTGTGTGGGTAGGTGGTTAGCTAAATACACAGAGGTAGCTGTGGCTTCCGGCCAAAAATTAGCTGGGACATGAGACTCAAGCATTAATGTACGAGTTATTTCCAGAAGGAATCTATTTTTTTATTCAATTCGGCCCCAATGTCACCCGATGATGTAAGATTCGGCCCGCTGGAGGCCTTGCTGGAGGTTTGCCAAATCTGGCTGCGCGCGGCTTCCTGTCGAATTGTCGCGTACGCGACATCCACTGAGGGTAGCGAGGATTCTTTCAGAATGTCCCTTGTTATTGCTTCATACTCTTTGTTGAGTCCAGACAAAAATTTGAACAATCTGTGTTCAGCCAGAATCTGATTATACTTCATGATGTTGTCGACGCATTTCATCAGGTTTGGTTTCCTCCTGTCAATTTTAGTCAATAGTGAATAGCAAAAAGAGTAATACTTCTCTACCTGCAGAGGGCTATGAAGCACAGACACCCTCATCGACCCTGCGTCCCAGTGTCGGACACGTGTCCGACACGGACACGTGCCGGACACAGTCCGACACCGTGTCGGACACGCGATCTGGCGTGTCCTTACTTTGCCCTTGTCGGACACGCACCGATACGCGTTCGACACACGGCCGACACGCAAGTTTCCACCACGACGAACCCACCATCCGCTGCCTGGCGTTTTTCTTCCCGAGACAAAGGCTACAGATCGACGACTGAAGGGAGTTCACCTGGTGGCCATTGAGAGAAATTTTGGCCGGGAATTCTCTTCTGGGGAATTGCTACTAGGTTCGACTCTCCAATCCTTCTTCGGTGGGCTTCTTGGTTTAGATCTGGTTTCAAGCCACGGTATCTCACTTGCGTG
>JAOYMZ010030168.1:0-16772 GCA_025802335.1 Pinguicula primuliflora | reverse complement strand
GATAGATAGGAGAGAGAAAATATGGAGGATAGATAGGAGAGAGAAAAGTGGATTGATGTGATAGGTATAGGTAAAAACGGAGGAAACTTCCTCCATGGTTGCGGACAGCCTAAGGGGGCAAAATAACTTTATCTCAAACCACAAGGGGGTAATGTGCATTTTACTCTTTTTTAATTAAGGGTATTTCAGTCTTTTCATTGTTAATTTTAATTAAAATAAAAATAAGGGGAGCGCGTTGACACTTTTGTAAAGCACAAGGGGATAAATTGTCAGTTTTTAAACCACAAGGGGTAAAGTGATTTTACGCCAAACTACATGGGTGTAAATTGCATTTTACTCAATCACAATGCAATTAGCAAAGCACCGGTCGTCCAACATGCAGTGCACATACGCACTAGGTGTTAGAAGTTTATCGCATGCTCTTTCAGAAGGAGCCTAAATTCGTGATGAAGCCCTATCTAGTGGATGACCGATTCTTCCTCATCTTCAAGGGGCAGAAGGTGGGCTGGCTGGAGGGCCGAAGCCCAAGGAGAAGCAGCTCGTGATATCTATTTGTTAGTCAAGTTAAGTGGCTTTGAGATAAGTCAAGAATAATGGCTTCACACAAGTCAAATAAGCCACCCACAAATCCCACAAATCATGGGAAGGTTTCAACATTCAAAGATCATGAAGATCATGTTCACATGTACATATTTTGCCTATAAATAGGTATACTTGTAGAATTGAAAATATAGAGAAGTGAAGAGAGTTTTTTTATCCTCCATTGCATTGTTTTCTTGCTTGAGTAATAGCAACAATTTCTCTTGTTTCCATTCTCTAATATTGAAGAATTCTCTTTTTTCTATCATGGTATCGGAGTGAGGTTCTTGATCCCACAATTTCGTCACCTACCAGAGAAGAGGGACAATGGCAGAAACGGCTGCACTCACGGAAGCAGCCAGAATTCTGGGTGAACAATTGGCGGTCATGATGCAACAGAGGGACAACCAAGTAGTTCTGACCGAGGGGCAATCCGGCGGTGGATGCAAAATTGATGTAGTTCTTGATGTGCAATTAGACAATCAGAACTACACGGTGTGGAAGCGTGCATTGAGATGGCCATTGGCGGCAGAGGGCAGATCAACCACATCACGGGAGAGCCCTCGCCACCAAATGAAAGTGAACCTGGGTACCAATCTTGGTGGGAGAAGGACCTGCAGGTGTATGAATGGATTACAAAGAATATTGATCGCAGCATACGGAGACAGTATCTAAACTTTCCAATAGCAAGTGAACTCTGGAAAGGTTTAGCCAAAATCTATCAGCCTGGCGAGGACAATCTCTAGATCTATGCTCTTACAACCAAACCCGATAATCTAAAGCAAGGGGGATGCCAATCGAAGAGTACTATAGTGTGAGCAAACATTTGTGGATGGAAGTGGATCGGAGGCACCCCAATCCAATGACCGAACCCAGTGATATACAAAGATTTAATGAATTGCAGGAAGAACATCGCCTATTCAAATTCTTATCCGGGCTTGATGATGTATTCGATGCTATAGTACGAGATATTCTCAGGGAACGGCGATTACCGGACATGGATGAAGCTTATGGTATTATCCGGAAGGAGGAAGCACAACGGCATATACTTGGGCTTGGTCAGAACTCAACCTCAGGTCCAAACTCGGGGCCAGGCCTCAGGTCGGGTTTGACTCTTCAGAAAGTGGATGCTGGAACCGAATTAGGCAGAAGTGGGCTGAACCATGACCACAAACCTGAATCTAGGGTCGGGTCAACCTGTAACGAACCCCAATTTCATCAATTGGATTAGTGGTTCGTTATGGCAGTATGCCCCACTCGCCATACCCGAGCCCATTCATTCGCATTTAAAACAAGGTCCATCGTTGAAATATAATTAAAAACAAGACAGCAAGTACATCAAGGTCTAGGCCCAAATCAAGTCTCAACAACATAAACGACAGTAATGGCCGAAGCCCAAGTTCTTATTAAAAGTTCTAACGACAATTCTAAGTCTCGGAGATCTCCCAAGCACACCACCAAGATCAACGCCGCTGCACTACAAGAAAGACATACGGTAGGTTCGTGAGCCAATAAGGCTCAGTAGGTGGTCGGGTCGGAATGCTCATAATATAATTTTAAATATCGATTAATCAACATAAGGTAAAACACTAATCTTTTTTTTTGGTAAAACACTAATCGCACGTCATAAACGCATGTAATACGGTAACAAAAGTTTCGCATAAAATATCAATTTCACCCACATACTCATACGACTCACGGCTCACCGTCATATTCGCACGCATACTCTCATCACCGCTCGCGAGATCTCACTTTCACATTCGTACTCATACTCTCATCACCGCTCGCGGGATCTCACTTTCACATTCGTACTCATACTCTCATCACTGCTCGTGGGATCTCACTTTCTCTCATCCCTGCTTGCGATCTCTCCAAATCATCACACACTGGCACAACCTACTTCCAACCATCACGACAGTTATACCGATGTTTCAATGCCAGAACTCACCCAAATATCAAGCAGAACGCCAACACAACAAGATGACAATTAATCGCACATAACCATTAATCTGCTACTCACAAGTAATATGAGGCAACATAAATCAAGGGAGGGGGGAAAACCGCATGCTACGAGCTGAACACAGTTTAAATTCGCAGTTAATGGATAATGATTAATACATTTTCAGGGGAGGGGAGATACACGAAATATATAGGCTCACAGCGAAAGTAGTTCCAACTTATCCAAATCAACGAAACAGAAATCAAATTTCTGCCTATCATAGTTCATGACAACATCAGATTATCAGTATAGCATACTGGCAGAATCAAGAATTCAGGGGAGGGGAAAAACGAGATACACAGATCTAACTCAGTTAGGGACAAATCGGGGGAGGGAAAACATCTATCTCACAGAATCGCAACAAAACAGGAGCAAATCTCAAAATCAAACAACGATACGACAGTAAACACAGAGCAAGAATTTCTTCCCCATCCCGTATGTATCATACAATTCTGTTGGCATGGAGGAGGAAGCTCGGAGAACAGAGGTCTATCACATTTTCCGCATGTTGCCGAAGTGCACCCTGCAGCTAGTACAGTGAGCAGCTCCGGCAACTCTTCTGCCTCGCCGCCAACAACAGGTCTGAGACTCCACCTACCTTCAAAACCACTCTTCACTCGTCCGAAGCATCCCACCGTACCTTGCCCTTTCCTCCTTTTCGCCGATGGTAACCTTTGCGTACGAATGAAGAAGGAGCCCTCATGAAACTAAGGCTTTTTGATCGGGAGTGTTAGAGACAGATCCTTTGGGTCATTGGAGATCCTAGCAACACTCACGGGCCGGCCCAGTATCTCAAATATTAATTCATAAGTGAGCTGCACCCAAGGATTAAATATGCCCTACCAATTTTCCAAGGATATGGTGTAATGGACCCCTCTAAGCCCAAAGCCCAGTTTGACCCATAACCCGGCCCAAGCCCATTTCAAAACTTTTAAAAAAAATCACGTACCTTACACAACCCATGACATTGGAGGAGCACACTACAGAGCAGGAAATTATGGTGCACGACCAGCTCAGATCCAACGTAGCAACACCACCGCTGGCCGCCGGTCGCTAACCCTCGTGTAGCACCACCACATGACCGGTTAGAATTGCCAAATTCGGGGATGAACTCATCCTTTCGGCGAGAGACACGTTACTGCAATAATTGTGGAATCCAGGGGCACCTCCGGCGAGACTACTACCGTGCTAGCGGCAACAACCGACGAGGCCGTGGGTGAAGACCGCCCGGTCACTAGAATGACAACTGGCCGAACAGAGCAACTGTTGTCATGGGAGAGTGGCTAGACGAGGTGACTGATGCCAAAGTTTTTACAGCAGTCGGCGGTGGCAGGCGATGGCCCAACGACAACCGCCACTTCAGCCAGCAACTGAACTCACAGTACAAAAATCCAGAGAAGAGACCGACGAGTGACAGCGGAGAAGCCACGTCGAGACATGGAGAGAATACATCACAACATGGCAAGAGGAAATCAGCATCTGAAGGTAAAATTAGGTCGTGTATATTAACTAACGGACCTCGTGTTTGCTGTGCACCAGGAAGGAAATGTGTTGGGTCTCGGCTTTATTCTTCTAAGCAGGAGCCCATTCAGAAAACTAACTCCCAATCTATGCCAACTGGTGGGACAAAATCAGGGGCTACATCTGTGAAAAATGGGCCAAAATGTTTCGCAGATGGATGCTTCGGTGAATTTGATGATGAAGTCTTACATGCATTATTGAGCTCAAGTCAAAAATCGAAGAGATGGATTTTTTTACTGTGGTGCGACAGATACAGTTACTTATGATACCTCGCATATTAGTCTTATGCAGGTTGCAAAGAAGAAAATCATCCAGACGGCGAATGGAGAACTATTATCAGTAACAAAAGTTGGGACAATTTAGATAACTCCTACATTGAAGTTGTCTAATTATCTCCTAGTTGCAAAGAAGACCAGTATTTTAAAGCACCTGTCTTGCGACAACCGGTCACAATTAACCACGTTAATTTCTATAATTAAGAAAGTACCGGTCATTGGAAGATCGGTACTACCTGTTTCACCGGAAAATTAAAAAACCTGTCATAGGGAGGAAGAAGACAGAAGGATTAACAGAGCGAACCTCAAGGGGATCCTTCGGCCGCTCCCGGTTCCCCTCTGCCGAGTGACCCTGTCACCGTAACAACTCGCAGCTCAGGTGGTTTCAGGATGTGGGTCTAAGGACAGTCAGAAAGCAACATCAGGTTGAAAGATTGGATTTTTATCGTAGCGACCGAGATGGGTGTTTGGCAATTTTTGGGGATTTAGGTTTTCCTGCGCCCAGATGGGCGGCGCCACCGTGCTGGCCCTTACTTCGGTGCCTGAGCCCCCACCACCACACTCGACGCAAGCCGTAACCCCCCTTCTCCGGCTGGGACTGAAGGCACGGTACGCATTTCAGTGTCACCGTCCTCCAGGAATGTTGTCGCCGGCTCCTGCACAATTGAGGATGCACCCACAATTGTCCCAACGGGCCTCACTTCGTCCACCCCCCACCCCCGACGAAACTTACAACCACGATGACGGGCACAACCCTGATGCCAACAGAAATCGCGCAGAACCCATCTGCATTGGCTGCGGCGACTCCAACCTCGAAAGGTAACAACATGCTGAAACCTACTATCAGTAAAAGACATAAGATTATGCAGGAGCGGAATGGTGAACCACTGACGAATCAACAAAACTACTAAGATCAAAGGAGCTCTCGTGACTGTTTTTGTCAAGATTGTCATTGAGAACATCATACAATGACTTCTCTGTGGCTTGAATGTTCGCTCTGTTAATCCTTCTGTCTTCTTCCTCCCTATGGCCAGTTTTTTTATTTTTCGGCGAAACAGGTTGTACCGGTCTTCCAATGACCGATATTTTTTTAATTACAGAGATTAACGTGATTAATTGTGCCCGGTTGTCGCAAAACCGATGTTTTAAAATACTGGTCTTCTAAAGGCCGGTTGCTCATACCGATTTTTGGAAGACCGGTGGGTGGCATTTTAAAAAATAGACGAGGTCTGTGGGGGCATATTACAAAATTTTCCCACTGATTGAGCAAAATTCTGGATGGTTTTGATATCATGAACTTGGATCGGACAGGATTTTTAAATGCATTCAATTAGCAATTGAATAACAGAAGCGCCGACGATTTATCAGAATGGAGGGATACAGTGAATAGGTTTCAATTGTGTAAATGAAGGAGAACAAACGTCTTATGGAAATGCAACCGCACTGCATTGAATATGTGTATACAGCGGGACTGAAATTGAAAAGGAGACGCTTGAATTGGGTAATGACTGGTGTTAGTTTCGACATTGAAGTGTGGGAGGGGATACAGTGAAATTGAATTGAATCGGTGGAGAATAAGCATCAGAAGAATTCTCGGCTTAGAGGAGAGAGAAAACAGTCTGAAGAAAAATAAATGCTGTAGACGATGGCCTAATTTTTAACACTAGATTAATGATGTTAGGTACAGGATGGTATAAGTGTTGTGAATCAATAGTCACGATCACCATCTTGCACCTAACATCATTAATCTGGTCCTAACATCATTAATCTAGTCTTAACATTTTGGGCCATAAAATAACTCGGAGACGATGGGGAAATTTTTTTCATATACCGAACTTACATGTTGAACTGCCCTTATTCTACCGAAATCTGTTCTTGGCCGTTGGATCGGTATCCGAACGGCCAAGATCATTTTACTTAAAAATTTAAGTGAAATGATCTTGGCCATTCAGAAACAGATCTGACGGCCCAGAATAGATTTCGACATTGTATCAATTTTTCGGCATGATAAGCTCGGCACTTGGAAAAAATTGGACGATGGGGACGGATGAATAGGTGAGAGAAAAAGACACTAGACACCGCGCAAGAAAGATGCGAAAGAGTGACTGATGAAAAGTCAAAAATGCCCCTCAAAAGTCAGGAAAAAAAAGTGTCTGTCGTTTTGGGTAAGTGTCAGTCGTTTAACGATGCATATTGTAATAGTAGATGTAATAAAATGTGGGTACGAATTAAACGACTTATCAAATCACCGGAAGTTTTTTTTATAGGTAAAACCAGTGTTCTAATATGCGACCGCCTAGGCAGCCGCATACTAGAAACCACCCGCTTTGGAGCTAGGCGCCCTACGGGGCGGTCTAACCGGTTGGGCGGCCGACCAGGGCACCTGGACGCCTGCCCAGGCCGCCGAGGCGACCGCCCAACCGCCTAGTTGGCCGCCCGCCCCAGCCACCAAGCGGTCGAATAATTTTTTTATTTTTTAAAAAATATTTTTTTTGCCAAAAAAAAAGTAAAAATAATTGCCTACGTAGCTGGCGCCGCCTAGGCGGCCTAAGCGTTGGACGGCCCAAAAATACTCCGGGACTGCCCATGCTTTCTCGAACACTGGGTAAAACGGGTAAAACAAAGGAAGTTAAAATTTAGGGAAAAAATGCCTAGCGAATAACGTGAAGACCGAATTTTAAACCGAATCGTTATCAAATGACGAAAATACCCCTGCCTTGACTGTATTTCTGTACTTAATGGGGAAGGTATTTTCGTCATTTCACTATATTTCGGTTTAAATTTTTGATTTCGTGACTGTCCGCCTAGCACCGCTCTAAAATTTATACTTGTGATAAACAAATTGGCTCGATAATTTTTGGCAAATCACAGTATAAATTTTACTCAATAATTCAGCATAAAAATAATTCCAGATTTCTACTTGATGTACACAACACGTACACAAAAGCAAGTCCTGGCATGAACCCCGAATTTGGGTAAGTGTCTGTCATTTTGGGTAAGTGTTGGTAGTTTAACGATGCATATTGTAATAGTAGATGTAATAAAATTTGGGTACGAATTAAATGACTTACCAAATCACCGGAAGTTTTTTTATAGGTAAAACCAGTGTTCTATTATGCGACCGCCTAGGCGGCCACATACTAGAAATAGCCCGCTTTGGGGCTAGGCGCCCTGCAGAGCGGTCCAGACGGCTGGGTGGCTGACCAGGGCATCTGGACGTCTGCCCAGGCCGCCTAGGCAACCGCCCAGCCGCCTAGGCAACCGCCCAAGCCACCTAGGCGGCCGAATAATTTTTTTTATTTAAAAAAAAAACTTTTTTTGCCAAAAAAATTGTCTGCGCGGCTGGCGCTGCCTAGGCGGCCTAAGCGCTGGACGGCCCAAAAATGCCCCGAGACCGCCCAATGCTTTCTTGAATACTGGGTAAAACAAAAGAAGTTAAAATTTAGCGAAATGCCTGGCTGACAACGGACCGAATTTTAAACTGAATCGTTATTAAATGACGAAAATACCCCAATTCTAATAGTGTTTCTGTGCTTAGTAGGAGAATATTTTCGTCATTTTATGAGATTTCGGTTTAAATTTTTGATTTCGTGATCCGCGCAAATCACACTGTAAATTTTACTCAATAATTCAGCATAAAAATAATTCCAGATTTCTACTTATGTATACACAAAAGCAAGCATGTGAGAGTGCGAAAGTATTCGGAGCTCTCTTCTATGCCACTCGCAACTCTTTTCTGATGCAGGACTCGAGTCTTTCCACTGCATTCAGACATCCTCCACAAATTTCTTTCAGCAGCAGAAGCCGCTTCTCCACTTCTTCAGGGCTGGGTATGTTGCAGTATATCAGCTTCACCAGCATGCCCTAGAAAACACATAAACGCAACAAGGCAATGCATAGAGTTCCAGACAAAATGCAGTGCTATATTGTAACCAGTTCATCATCAGAAGGCAAGAAAGGTCATCATACCTCGTGCTGCTGTTTCCGGGAGAAATCTCGGACGAGAAGTTTTGCAAGCTTATTTCGCAGTGAGAGATTACTATCACCAACTTTTCCGAAGATGAATGAGGATAGATGGTGCAGTACCAGCAAGAAGGACATGCAACTCCGGTTCGCTGCCTTGTCGAGAGCACCAGAAACCCATGATTTCACATACGCACCCAAGATCCTTTCATCATCCTGCACAGAAAGTTATTTATGTATGTTACTAGTCAACTATCTCTGCTCAATTTTACTCTAGTATACATTGTTTCTCTTTACTTATAGAAACTACCTCAATGGGTTGGAGATATCCCTCAGCATTTGCTAAGCACTTGTCAAAGGGTGGCAAAAGGTCAAGGGCACAACCATTTGACAAGGCATTCCATGTAGCGAGCCTGGTCGATGCTTCGACAGATCCATGCAAATAAACGGCAACTTGCCGGGCAAATAAGATGTCACCATAAGATTCAGCAGCAAATTGCTCCACGAGTCTTTCAATGAATGTAGAGTAGTTCTCATGTATCTCTGACTCAAAAAGTAGTTGAGGTATGTTGCCACGCAACTTCTGCGAGTATTTTTCATCAACAAATTCACCATACAGACTCTGCAAACCTGCATACACATCCCTGCTCCTCTCATCTGCAAGAATGCCAATCCCGGAAAGTAATACCCCAGACAATGCATGCAATCTCCAAACAAATGGTACAAATTCGACAGGAGAGCAGAAGTCGGAGCTGACAAAATTATGAATTGCCTCAATACCTAGCAGGAAAAATAACCCGCTCTTAGCAAGTTCAAGAAAATCTGAAGGCACGTCAGTGACGTCTTCTAAGGGACAAGTACCAGGATTGGGAATATTGTTTTCAAAACGGACGGCAGTGATTGCACTAAGAAACCAATGTGTGGGAAGGGGCAACCTCTGGTAAGCCCACTCTAACTGTAGAGAAAATGGCTTCTTGCCAGACAAGGTAGGTGCATCCACTTCCTCGTAAATAGTATCCAAAGGAAGACTACTATTCCTAGTAAATTTATGGCCAGCATCAACCATGGATTTTTGTTTCTTCTTCAGCAAAAGCCACCTCTTCTCGAAGTGAGTTGTCAAGACATTAGCAAACAACTGGTAATCTACTTCATAATTCCACCTGAAAGGATTATATCCTTTATTGAGAAGGAACTGATGAATACCAGATTCTAGAAACTTCAGAACAGGAACTCGGAATATGAATTTCAGTAACTTCTCGACGATAAGACAATTCCCTGGACCTACAACCAAGCAAGCGGTCAAGGCAGAACTTAACATTTCCATTTTGTATCCAAAACCTCCACCTTCAGCATCTGATACATCTTCTGTAAATTGTATTTCTGGAATTTCAAGAAAGTGACTGAGCAGCCTTGCATCTTGCTCGGCCAACAGAGTGTTATATGACCAATAGCCTCCACCTGAGGCACCCCAGCCCACACCTACGCCTGGAGCAGGACCACCTCTGCCAAACATCTCAATATTTTGCATGAAGTGACAGTCACTCTTGATTAATTTCATTACACTTCTCAGTAAAGACCTTGCTTCACAACGAAAGGATTTAAGGATCCCATTTGCGAGAATTTTATCCTCTTCTGAGAAATTGTCAGAGTTAAATGTCACATCATGCATCTTGAGTTTTGCAAGCTGGATTATTTTATCAACAATTGAAGCTACTTGGACCAATCCTTGAAGACAGCAAGTAGAAGATAATGCCAATTCTTCTCTTCCGTTGAACCTCGAGAGATAGAAATATTCAAGAATGCTACCATTACAAAGATTCTCATTGCAGACAGCATCACTTACCCCTGAAAAGCTTAAAATTCCAAATCTAGCAAATTCAAGCCCGATCCTGGGGACAAACTCTGGCAGGAAAGGCAACGAACCATTTGAGAAGCTTGAAGTCTGACCTCCAACCAAAGCTTTGAGCACACTGGAAAGCATGTTGAGAACACAAGAAATGACCCAAAGCACTGTATTTACTTCTGAATCCAGCAAATTGCAATCTTGATTGTCTGTACTTTGGCAGTTCGACGGTCTCAACAAGTGCCCAATACTTCTCACCTTTATCCATTCAATTGCTAGATCTATAATAGGACCGACAGCATTCCATGACCAAGTCTCATTATCTTCAGCATCACATTGACCGAGTGCATGCTTTTGTGAATAAAAATTAGGAAGTGTATGAGCTAATACACCAAGAAGAAGGTATACTTCTCCCGTTACAGCATAAAACTCATTCATCACACCATGATCCGCAAGCTTGTCAACATTTGGCACAATCAACCATGTATATAATGTTGGACATATATCAGAAAAGTCAGAGACACAAAGCCCATAGCGGATAAAAACCTTCCAGAGACGTAATTGCTCAACCAGTAAATCTGAGGAAAGTTTGCACGCTTCTCTCCCACATTTGATCCATTTGTCAAGAGAGAATGGGTATCGATACAACTGCCAAATCACCTGGCGGAATATTCCATTCTTCAGGAACATCAAGCAGTATTTTTTGTCATGCTGAGCCAACACCTTCATACAATCAAGTAAAGAACAGAATTGAAAAGAAGACTTAGTACGGATAATTTATCAGATTCAACTCAATCATAAAGCTCATTTCAAAAGTGTAAAACACAGTAAAGGTCGAGCTCACTTTTAAGAGCATAACAGATTTGATCTTGCGAGAATTGATTTCCAACTGTTCCTTGGATGCAAATCTGCTAGCAACTGTCTGAACAAGCCGTCCACACCCCATAACTGCAGCAGCACATGTCGGAGAATGCCTTGCAATGGCAATCAATATTGAAATCAAGTATTCTTCTAATTGTCCGGAAGGGTCTGTCTGATACAAGATGATTCGAAATATGCTGTTAATATGCATGTGATGCTATTATCTTAAATTTTGCACGGTTAAATTTGACTTATCTGACATGGCAGAACAAGATATTTGGATCATAATGATTACCTCCAATAGATAGCGAATCTTTGGAAGTATCCCCATCCTAACAAGACCGGCGGCAAAGTCCTGGCCAGCAACAAATACATCATCTTGAATGGTGCGCTCATCTTCACCTTCACCTTCACCTCCTTCGCCCAACAGCTCCTCACCAAGAGGAAAAATATTGCTAGGCTTAGTATTATACTTCCAAAAGCCACCATGAAGAGAACCAACATTTACTTCTGGTTTACTTCTAAATACAGGAGCAGAGCAGACTTGTCCTATAAAAGACCGTGTCTTCTGAAAAAAAATCACAAGTTAGAATTATGAACTCATATTTCAAAAACAAGTACGACCACGGAAGAAAATTCAGGATCACGACTGCACCTCAGAATTTTTGAAGATGCTTTCATTCATATCACAGCTTAGAGCACACTGAATGGCTTTGGCACAAGCAAGGACCACAGAGTTGTGATTATCATCAAGGTTCATTCTGAACATTGGATAAAGAGAAAACATACAACTAACAATTAAATTGAGAAAAGATTGAAGGATCACTTAAATCCACAAGAAATTAAATTTTGAATTTACCGGAGTGATAAAGCAAGCTCAGGTTCTGGGCCAAGAACAAAAGCCCAAATAGCCTCCCAGTCACTACAGTTCTCACCATCAGCTATATCAGAAGCTGAACCCACTTGATTCTGGGAGATGCTACTGATTGCATGATTAAGTAAAGCTGCAATCAGCTGTAAAGCAAGAGCACGTTGCCCTGGAACCTGAAACAATCATCAACAAAGGGTCCATTTGTTATTATGGAACAGCCACTTGATGTATAACGAATAATAAAAAAACATACTAACCACACTTCTAGTTAGGGCCACCGCTTCCTTAATTGTATAACCAACAGCACCAGGGTCACCTTCAGTTCGAAGAAAATCACGTTCTGCTGCATTTTCTGCACTGTATCCACTTTCAAATGATTTCTGACCTGCAATCAGATGGCATAATCATCAGCAATAACAAAATTCCTGATACCACTAAAAATGTCAGCGACCACAATTTAAAATAAGTAAAATGCACCACACCATAATGGAGAATTACCAATATCAGATTCACAATTCACATCACTGCTGACAACATTTCCATCCAAAGAAAATCTAATATGTCTAACACGCTCCACTCTTTTGCTCCAAGCATCCCACCTGCCACAGTTTACAGGACTTATATTTGTAGAAGCTTTATCATTTTCATCTTTCAATGTGTCTTTGGCAACTATTTTCGAAGCTGGTACATCAGATATCGTGTTATGAGATTCAGATTTTAATTTGGGTACAGATTTCTTATGCTCCATGCCATCTGACTGAGCACCAGTAGTGGCTGATGAAAACAACTGCTTCCTTTTGACTTTGGCTTGACCCCTTTTTTTAAGGGAATTTATTAACTCAGGATTCAGCCTTGCCATTATTTCAGCTTGTTCTTCAGCGATCTCATCTGCAGACATTTCTGCCAGCCGAGCGCAGTTTTCAGCATCAATCTCCCTGTCTAAGCTGACTTCTTCTCCACATACCATGCCTGGTGATGCAAAAGCAGAACCACTGTAAGATTCTTTCATATGCTTCGGGTTCAATTTGACTTCTGTTTCTTCTCTCGATACATTCTGCCATTCAAGAGAATTCTCAACAACATTCAATTCCTCCGTGTTAGATAAGTGATCATCTGACCTTTGCCCAGTTTGCACAGGTACGGCATCATTTACATCCATGGTATGTTTAGAGCTGCCATACTCCTCAGTATCCGCTATAACCGATAGTCGTCGAGTTTCCTTCTTTACCTCTGTGACTACAGAGTCCTTGCCCAACCTTCCGTTTGCATGGCCAACTTTTGGGATTTTACTAGCCTTCAAATCATCTAAACCAGCGATTTCATTACTTGAATTATTGACTTTTTGTTCTCCAATCTGGTGGACATCTTCTGACTGCCTTCCCCTCTCATTCACAACAAGCACAGAGTTATCATCACTTTTTGTTATCTCCTTCCAACGGCTAAAATCTAAGCCTTTTTTTTCTTTTCTTTGCACTGGTTCAGCGACACTAGCAGACAGTTCCATCCTGTTAGAATCACCCTCTTCTCCAAGATTGCCATCCAAATCATCATTATCATCAATCACATTAGGAGCCCAATGCTGTTAAACAACATGAAGAAAAACAATTTTCATGTGTTGAAAACATCTATCCGGAACAGTCCAAAATAAAATGAAAGCACACATTCATGTGAAATAACTTGCTTATTTCAGCTAATCCATCGCATTATTACTTAATACTGTCAAGAACTTTTGTTCCAACTCTAAAAAAAAACGAAAATAAACGATATCACCACGAGTCCACGACAGAGAAAGGCAAACAATAACGATGTGACGGATAAAAATAAAAGAACCAAATGAAATTATCTGCCCACCGGACCGCATGACCTATGGCGGGCTACTGGAAAAGGCAAAACAGTGGGGCGAGGGGCCAAAGGCGGACCCAAAGGCCTACCCTGCGAAGCATCCGAGAATCCTTTTTCTACTACGCCGCCGATTAGTCGTGCAGCATCGTCTCCACTGATTTCTAGTGGGGTTGAACCCCAAGTTTTAATTGCAGTATTTTTCGTTGCTTCATTGGCCCGTTTCTTCATCGTGATCCTGTTGGTAACAGGTGAAACTTACCAACTCAATATCCACGTTCCACGTATATGTCTAACCTAGGCGAGAAAGAACTCGGAAGTTGACTGGGAACCGGCGCAAACTCTTCTTGTATAGTCGCCGGGAAAATTGGCAATGTATCACATAAATCACTCACTGGCAAAGGAATTCTAATTATGTAACGCGCCCGGTCTGATTAATTCTAATTTCTGACTCCTGTATGAGCTTGGGTCTTTCGACCCCAAACTAAGGCCCAAAACTAATTTGATTTGATGCAAAATGCACAGCCTCGCCTCGCCTCCATCTGGGATTGATAATTTTGTTCCGCGCGGCCGATAGATCCAGCCAGACCCACCGTGCACTCCGGACCCGTCTCAAATATTTATGTATCCGGAATTATTTATATTCTCCACATTAGTCTATTTTTATTTGAAATTATTTATATTATACACATTAGTTTTTGTTATAGTTTTTCTACTATTAAGAAAAAATTGATTTTTTGAATTAGAGCGGGTTTGGTCCAGTCCGACTCGAGGACCCGATCCACACGAGTGGGGCGGGTTCGAGCCCACCCCTAGGCCGGAGGAGCGGGTCTGAGCAGCTTTGACCCACCCCGCCCTATTGTCACCCCTTTTTTTTTTCCGAGAAGAATTGGACGATTGACTTCCGCGAAATATGTATTTCGAAAAGTAACATTCTATTTCCTTTTTACTTTATCTTTGTTGTTCGTTTACTTGAAAGACATTAAAAGAAAAAGAAGGAAAGAAATAAAATAACTAAAGCGTATTAATACCTTCTAATCAAGTCAATAGCCGGACTTTTAGTTTTCACTTTATCACCATCAAGAAAAATCTATTCCCAGAATAATTGAAACCCCCGAAAACCTCGACTCAAATCGCCTTCAACATGTCACTAGAGATATCGTCAAACACACATACACGAAAACTTGTCCAAATTTCTGGCGATCAAATATTCGGTGAGAATGACTCAAATATGCACACGAACTACTCTTCATTGGAATGAGGAGCAACAACAGTTTTAAGAGAATTTCAAGTGTTGGTCGAACTTGCTGAAATGCTGCGGGGGAAATTGTGTTACGGACGACATAGAAATGTCAATAAATGTGCATTTGAGGGTGGGAGATAACTCTGGTTAACATGTTGCAAGCCATTCCCCATCTCAGAATCTTACGGTATGCATCCTGAATGAAATTTGTGCATTGGAACATGATTACACGACTTCATTGTTCTGATTGTACGTGTGTGAAACTCTCATATACGACCTCATCATGTTTGGAATGGAGTTCATATTATAAATCTATAGTTTTATTTGATCAATTTTTGAATTCTGTGACAAAGCGTGAAACCTGTCATCCTGAAAATATATCTGATTTTCTTGCTACTTCCATTTGCTAATTCATTTCTAGAAAAATCTGATTGTGAGTGCTCATGACGCATGCGTGTTGGTGGAAATGAGGAGGTAGCACTCATTCAAACGATGCAGAATTATGTAGCTCCCCTTTTTGGCAAACGGGCATCATACGGGAGGCCAAACACACATGATGCCTTGCTGAGTTTGATGGAAGTCACATGGATGGCCACGGAGGGAACTTGTCCAACCCACACGGCAAAAAATGCAACTGCTAAATAATTTTACACGGAGGTGGAAAGCTAAGTCTTTAGCTAAAACCTCTGGCAGAGGTACAACTGCTGCAGTTTACCTCTAGCTGATCGCATGCATATTGAATATGTTTTGGAAGTTGAGGCTGTTATTCTTCTTCTTACATAAGAATCTATTTTGTTACTGCTGACGAAAATGAGGACAACTGCCGCGGTTGGTGGAAAAAAGGAAACATGACACTGTTACTGCTGAATAATTTCTATCAATATGTTGTAGTTGCTGTTATGGTGATTTAAAATTGGTGTTCTCATTGAGTTGATACGGTTGCTCGCCAAATTCCAAATGGAATCATTTGCGGCCTCTGGATTCTTGGAGGTGATTAGCTAATGATTTGGCTTTCACCTCCGCCAGAGGTACCTTGATGAAAGATTACAAACCATGATTTTTCAGCTGGTTCCTTATATTTGCTTATATCTACTGACTAATTTCCTGGCTGTGTGAAGTGATGCTGAGAATCACATGAAGGGATGGGGAAAGGAGATTAAAGATGAAGGACACAAAGTTGGAAAAAAACAGCAGATGACACACATATGTTCTGATTAAGTTGATACGACTGTTGCTCCAACTAAAGAGGAGTCGTCACCACAGTAGCGGAAAAATTCTGGCTGAAAACAATGGAAGAGGGCAGTTATGTTATGATGCAAAGCATGGTTACGAGCCAAATTTATGGCCGCTTCTTCGGAAAGGGGAAATTGGTCTTCAGACGGTTTCATTCAAATCCAAAGTCCCAAGGCAGCAGCCAGGAATGCTCAAGATGGAGCAACAAGGATTTAGGATGCAACATGAATTCTGCCATATCCTCAGCAATGAATGCTCATTTAGTAGTCTAGAATTTAGTTTTTTGCACTGTCTTTTTCCTTTTTTATTGAGCTTTCACTTGTAAAAACATTTGGTGGAGGAGATCGATCGTCCAATAATTTTTTTTAAAAAAAAACATCTACACAAGTGCCCATACACGCTGATGTACCTGAACTGTTAAGCATTCTAACATACCTATCATCAGAGGTCTATAACAACGTGCACATTGAGTCCCCCAATGAAGGTTATGGTGCGTCAGTCCCTGTGAGCTATGATCTCGTTGTAGTGCGTGATCAAATAAATAA
>JAOYMZ010030157.1:0-16773 GCA_025802335.1 Pinguicula primuliflora | reverse complement strand
CCCGAATACCGAAGTCCCGAACTTCGGGACTTCGATCGTCGGGACGGGATCGGGCCCAAAATTTTGGGCCCGAATTAGTTCGGGACGGGATCGGGATTCGGTAAATCCCGAACCCGAATCTCGAATGCCCACCCCTAGTCAGATAGACCACCTGCTCTGGAACATGATTTTGATATGGTAAGGCTGGATCTAACAAGTCAACCTCAAATGTCTTCCTTGATGGATATTCCGGTAGGTACACCCTCTATCGATACTATAGATTCTATGGATATTATGCAGTCTAACTGTGATTGTGCAGTCTAACTATGATGCAGGATCTGAGTGTCATGTTACTCCTATTCGAGTCCTCCCAAATAGGTCTACTCGGGGCATTCCCGCAAAGAAATTTACACCAGAGCATGATCCAAAGACTAAGAGGTACCCAATCACTGATGTCGTCAGGGGAAGTATGTCTGATTCTACTCATGCACTTTCTACTGCTATTTACAGCGAAGAAATTCCTCGAAATGAGAAAGAAGCCCTGCAAATTCCACAATGGAATGAGGCTATGAAGGTTGAGATGAGTACTTTATTGAAAAGTAAAACATGGGAGATATGTGAGCTTCCTCCGGGGAAGAAGCCTGTTGGTTGCAGATGGGTCAACCATAAAAAGATAAGCTGATGGAACAGTGGAAAGATTTAAGGCTCTTCTAGTTGCAAAAGGATAGACTCAGACGTACGGAGTCGATTACTCAGAGACTTTCTCCCATGTTGCCAAATTGGATACCATTCGAGTTTTGTTTTCGTCAGCTGCTAACTTGGATTGACATATTCACCAGTTCGATGTGAAGAATGCGTTTCTGCATGGGGACTTATCTGATGAGGTATATATGGCTCCACCACCTGATTTTTCATCTGGGTTTCAATCATATGAGGTGTGCATGTTGAAAAAGGTATTGTATGGATTGAAGCAGGCGCCCAAAGCTTGGTTTGGTAGGTTCACTGTCTTCATGAAGAAATTTGGATACACCCAGAGTAATTCAGATCACATCTTGTTCCTGAAACGACGGTCCCAGGGTATCACGTGTCTTATTATCTATATTGATGACATGGTTATCACATGGGATGATGCTGAGGAAATTGAAGATTTGAGGAGAAACTTATTTCTAGAGTTTGAAATAAAGGACTTGGGGATGCTGAAGTACTTCCTTGGGATTGAGGTGATGCGATCCAGACATGGGATCTATATTTCTCAGCGCAAATATATCCTGGATCTTTTTGCTGAGACTGGACTATTGGAGTGCAAACTAGTTGATACGCCTATGGTACTCAATCATGGATTGGAAATAGTGGAAAAAGCTGAGCAGGCAGATAAGAACAGATACCAATACCTTGTGGGAAAGTTGATCTATTTGGCACACACACGACCAGACATCTCATATGTTGTGGGAGTTTTGACTCAGTTTATACACAATCCCCAGAAGCATCATATGGAGGCAACATTGAGGATTCTGAGATATCTGAAAGGATCACCTGATACAGGAGTTATGTATGGCAAGCATGGACACCTGAGGCTTATACTGATGCTGACTGGGCAGGAAGCCCTGTGGACAGACGTTCTACTTCCGGGTACTTCACCATTGTTGGAGGAAACCTCATTACATGGAGAAACAAAAAACAGAAGATTGTCGCGAGGTCAAGTGCTGAGGCAGAGTTCATAGGAATTGCCACGGGGGTGACAGAGATTCTATGGCTTATCAAGCTGATGACTGAACTCGGGTTTTCACCTGAACATGCATGCCCATTGATGTGTGACAACAAGGCAACCATCCACATATCTGAAAATCCAGTCCAACATGATCGGACCAAGCATGTGGAGATTGATAGGTATTTTATCAAGGAGAAACTTGAAGAGAAGATTGTGAGTCTCCCATTTGTGAGATCTGAAGACCAACTTGCTCACATTTTGACGAAAACTGTCAACGGTCGTTCATTCCATAATGTGTTGTCCAAGTTAGGCGTCGGATCCCCACCACCTAACTTAAGGGGGAGTGTTAAGCCCCCAAATGTCTCGAGCCCCCAAATGCCTCGAGCCCCCAAATGCCTCGAGCCCCCAAATGCCATTAATACTCATGTCTGGCGTGGAGCATTAAATGCCTTTGTCTGGCATGAAGATGAGTAGGAAAACATGGATAGAAAACCTCTATATATTGTACATAAATCATTGTAAAGGAAGTGTGGAAAAAGGAAGAAAAAAGATCCGGAAGAATTCTTCCCATGGGGTAGTCTCTCGTCGAACCACGTAAACCCTTGTGTTCTTTACATTTTTCGCTTAATATTTTCACATACAAAAAGGCTGCAAGGATGGAAAAAAAATCTATGTTTCACTAGGATGAAGTATGGAAATTTGTTTTATCCACAATATCATCATATTATCTTTGTTCAATGCTCCTAAAGGGTTTTAGCTAAAGATATGCTCAAATTCCTATGGGGCGAAAGGAAAGATGGTGTGGGACAAAAAAAGATCCTAAAATGTATGCTACCCTGTGTCTAAAGGTGGTTTGTGAATAATAGATATGCCTCAATTAAGTCTAGCACTCATGACCAAATGGGGTTAAGTCTGATTTTCGAGTGTCCTTTAAGATATATTTAAAGGGAAGATAACCAAAGTTTGTCTCCCACTATGACACGAACAGTCCCGTTCCGCAGGAGTTATAGCTTCACTATCTCGAAAGTTCCGAAAATTAATGATAATGCTTATCCCACGCGTAAGCATTATTTGTACACATCCACATGTATATCTCTTTATCTTCTTAGTGTGGAAGGAATTGCCCAAAAATAATAAAATCAAATAGATTAATATCTTTTTGGGCCAAAACAATATTGAGCTTTGTATGTGAGCCTCGGCCCAGCGCACACACGCGCGGCCGGGCTGGACCAAGCGGCGGTGCGCGAGGACATGACCCATCTCCTCACAATACTCTACAACTCACCTATGGTAAAAGTATTTAAACCCTTCCTATCTATCTTGTCAAACCAATGTGAGACAAATGACTTTTCCTTTTTTTCATTAAATGCCTTTACAAGACATTTTCTCCAACAACTTGCAGATAACCGTCGATTGCACCAATAAGTCTCGAAATGGAAGAACATCCCTAAACCAGTAAACTCGGCAAAAGAAGATGCATCGATTGCATGCGGAAACAATCATAATTTGATTGTCAACCCTCAGTCGGATTCTTCAACGGAGGGAAACGGAAAAAATCTTGATACTCCAACTCTAAATGAGGCCGATGTATACATTTTTCGTTTGGGGCCTGGAGTTAGGGCGGGCTATAAGCCCAAGTTTGTAAATGAGGACTATGTTTTGTTTAATAAAATTTCATTGCTTATAAAAAAAAAAGTAATCTTGGAGAAAAATTGAAAAAATAGTACCTGATTCCATTACAAAACCAACTAACAAACGGGGAGTCGAAGAGAAGGGAAAATAGTATTATCTTCCTGATTCTTGAAAAGTAGGACTATTGAGGTTCTGTAATGCAATTTAAAGCTTCACAAGAGTCCGAGTTTGGGTAGAGATGTTCGCAGGGCGCAGATATCAGAAGATTACGATAAAAAAAATGTATAATTAGTTATCGGCAACGTTTATCTTCAGAACAATTTACTTATGTGGATGAGAAGATTGAGGTCATTTTTTTGGAATCATTGTCCAAACCTTAGAATCAAGGTGTATTTAATAAATGAGTTATGCGACGAATTCTAATTATAATCATCGAAATTGTAATCTAACACTTAAATCTTAGGATAATGACTAGAATCGACCCGACCCGAAATTTTAACAAACCCGAGTTGGTGGGTTCAGGCCGGTACGTGTGTGCGTGTGGGCCAATAATATAATGAACGTGGGCTTACACTTTTAAAAGCCAAGGTACCAAGGCAATAGAGGTAAACATCACATATCATTATATACTAGTCGGTTTCTATGTTTGTAATCGGTATGTGACAAATATCTCTAACACCATCTCGCAAGTCCAACTGGGTAAGCTCTGTTGAGACTTGATTATTTATATTATCTAGGCTAGCCCAATTAACCCCAGAGACTCTAGATCCATCAACAATCGTGGCCTTTTTGTAGCTTGTATTATTGGGTGCCTCTCATTTTTTTGTGGGTAAGTGTCTCGAGGCCCATAGATCTTTTTTCAGTCATTAGACCATTATCGGCTCCGATATCAAGTTGAAATTTGAAATAGATCTGAACTGAGTAGGGTTCAGTCCCGTGCCTGTGGACCAATATATAATGAACGCGAACTTATACAATTAAAAGCTAACGAGAGACAAACATCTCTAACCGAATACTCATTTATTATCCCCAAGTACCCAGTACCGGAAATTTTCCCTAGAAACAGGTATTCATTCTTATAATCATCATCACCTCAGATGAATTACATTACATGCTGCTGATGCACTGGATCAGTTTGTTCCAGAACCCGTGTTTCTCCTTCTTTCCTCCATTGTTTAAGCTCTTCACTGTCTCCACTTCTGTCACACCACTTAATCTCCCGAAGGCTTTCTCAAGCTCACCTTCAACCTTGACAAGACTCGTCTTGAAGTAGGAACCGACCTTGATCCGAGAAACTGATTTAGACCCAGTTGCATTTGTTTCAATCCGACCCACAAGTGCTGCTCCTCGTTGGTAATCCCTAATCGCTCCAAGAATCGACACCGAATGCAAACGGAAATGCTGAGCCACAAAATCCTCAAAGTTGTGTGGAGGCTTTTTCATGATCTGAATCATGGTCTTGCAAGATTGAAGAAACACATACTCATTGTACGCCATGGACAACCTGATGGACGATCTAGATTGCCTGTTCATGTCCGTATCGAAACGGGAGACATTGAAATAAGGCGTTGCGTTCAGCACAAGTCCTTGAATCGATACCAAGAGCTGGAGGATAGTAGATGCTTTAGTCCACTTGTGAGTTCCATTGCCTCTTTGTGTAATCAGGCTGAGGCAGAGTTTCCCATTAGAGGAGATGATGGGATTCAGATGGTATCCATACGATCGGTAATGCACTTTTGGAGGCGAACGTGGGTAATCAGAAGGGAGGCGAATGTCGAAGAAGAAGAGGCCATCATGGTATGGAGTTCCAGCAGCGCCTGTGATAGCAGCACGTAGAAGATCAATTCGGGTTTCGAAAACTCGGACGTAGATGGAGTCTGGGAGGTTTTTCTGCAGGATCCTCCATTCTTTCATGATGGTTCCATAGACAGGACTATTCTCATCGTGTAAACGTTGCTTGGTGTGTCTTGGTTTGAAGTAATGATGATCATCAAACTCTGTAACAACATCAAAATTGCGGAAATGGAAAACAGAGGAACCAACAGCCTCAATTTCACCTGTACAACGACTACATGATCAGAGAAACATATGAAGGCAAAAAAAAAAAACGAAATCCCATGTTTGATCAAGCTTATATGTCAGATTGGAGCTGAAGAAAGTACCTGAAGAAGACATGGGAGAAAGAAGCAGAATGCTCTCCTTCCCTCCTCTGGTTTTCGAAGTTTGTGAAGATGGAGATTTTTCTGATGTTCATCAATGTTTGGTGAGACTGTGAGTTGGGGAACTTGTTGATGTAGAACGAATAGACAATCTCACGCAATGATCACCCTTTTTATGGTTATGTTTGCTGTTTATAAAACAAAGCAAATTGTGAGACGGTATATAACTTTCAAAGCCTTCTCTGTATTTTGTGGGAAGTTTTGAATTGCAGGAAGAAGCATAACGATATCAACTTCCATTGTTGCTTGCCGTAAATTCCAAACTATCAGTTGCAGCAAACGGAGTAATATCCCGTAAGTGAACACGCAAAACAAGTGGCATACCAAATCAAAAGTGTACAATCTAGTTTTAGAACAGCCCTGCTGCCTAGAGCGTGGATTCATTAATCAAACTGCACTATTGTCTGCAGCACGGTTTAAGAACCACGCTGTAGGCAGCAGCGCGGCAGAGCATCTTGGCAAACTCTTCACCCCGACAGGGCAAAGAGCTAAATTGACCGTGTGTTATTGTAATTTGGTGCACAAATTATGCACGTTTTGTGGTAATAATAGTAAGTAAGTAATTTCATCGACCCAGAAAAGTTGTATTTTGCAATTTAAAAAAATAAATGCATTCAGCTGAATTCAATACTCAAAGAATGTAACTTCTGGCAGATTCAACGTGCAAATATAGAAACTCTATCACCATTGTTCTGCTTATGCTGAAGGCAGTTGCAAAAATAGTGAGCAACTAAGCTCTATAAATACTTGGTAAAAGCAAGTACTTGTTTGGTTGAAAAGGTAAAGCCACGGTTACTCAGCTGTAGATGCACTGAAAAAGTTTGCTCCAGAACCCAGTTTTCTTCTTACCTCCACCATTGTTTGAGCTCTGCAGAGTCTCCACTCCGGGATCACTAGTTAGTCTGGCAATGGTTTTCTCAAGCATGCCTTCAACATTGAGCCGACTTGTTTCCACCACTCTTGGAACACTAGTTAGTCTGGCAAAGGTTCTCTCAAGCATACCTTCAACACTGACCAGATTTGTCTTGAAGATGGGACTGACCTTGATCCGAGGAACTGATGAAGGACCTGCATTTGTTTCAAACGTACCCACAAGCACAGCACCCTGAGTATATTGCTTAACCGCTGCAAGAATTGAAGCAGATCGCAAACGGAAGTGTTGAACCACAAAATTCTCGAAGTGTTTTGGAGGTTTTTGCATGGTCATAATCATTGTGTAGCAAGATAGAATGAAAGCATTCTCACTGTATTCCAGGGACTTGGATATCACAGCTTGAGAGCTACTATTTGCGCCGCCTGAATACAACGGCTCGTTGAAATAAGGCCTCGCGTTCAGCACAAGTCCCTGAATGGATATCAAAATCTGAAGGATAGTGGATTTTTGAGTCCATTTCTCAGTTGGTTTGCCAAACCATGTATTGATGAGGCTGAGGCAGACTTTCCCACTAGCATAAAGATTCGGATTCAAACGGTATCCATGCGATCTGTAATGTACTTTCGGAGGGGAATGTGGGTAATCAGACGGCAGGCTGATGTCGAAGAAGAAAAGGCCATCATGGTATGGAGTTCCAGCAGGTCCTATGACAACAGCACGTAAGAGATCGATTCTTGATTCGTAAACTCGAACATAAATCGATTCTGGAAGGTTTTTCTGCAGCATTCTCCATTCTTTCATGATGGTGGCATAGACAGGATTACCCCCATCAGTAAAGCATGGCTTTGAGCCTTTTGATTTGATGTAATGATGGTCATCAAACTCTGTCACAACATCAAAATTGGGGAAATGGAAACTAGAAGAACCATCCGGCTCAATTTTACCTGGTTTTTTGAAGAGGCAACAACAACTGGATCAGAAAATATAGCCATACTGGAAGCAAGGATGAAACATTTCTTAAAAGACAGAAAAGGGTTCATACTGTATCTCTTTTATAGGCCAATTCTCAACCTTGACCTAGGGCTCCATTAATGTTTCAGGGTAATATCAGAAATTAAGAACAGTTGCAGCAGTCATTGGATTAATCATAAACCATCAATCAAGCCATAGAAACAATACACATTCACCAGGCTTACAATTCCTCCAGATTTCTCTAGTCTTTCTGCAATTTATCTTCCCAAACGGAAACTGTCAAATTCAAGACTCATCAAACAAGAAAAGAAAATCCAACCATGCAATAGACCGAATAGTATCCAAGTATCGATCCCAAATAACAAATAACATAGTATTTGTTGCAAATATATGAAATTTTAACTGCTCCAACGTTTTATCAAGCAAGAAGCGGACGTAGTCAGAAACCCCAGGACTGACTGGAGATGCGATTAAGAGTACCTGAAGTATCCATGTCAACCCAGCAGAATGTCTAAGCCAAAAAACTTTGTAGAAGTTTCCTCCGCTTGTGAAAACAGGGCTCCCTCAGTCTCAGAGTTTGTTGATGGGAAAAAAAAAAGTTGCTCTTCACGTCGAAGATCACTTCCCCGGTGCCTGCGCTTTGTAAGGGTACGATGCTATTTGTGCAAACAGAAACATTTGAAACAATACGATTTCAATACGCTTCACCCTTCTTTCGGGATTAACGCAATTTCCGTGAATCTTCCATTATATAATCTATAGCATATAATGTGGGTGCTGTGCAGGGTGTTTGTAAATTGTTGTTAAATTATTAATTCGGACTTTTACATATATAAAATTACTTAATCATGGTGAATATAATTATAAATAATGATAGGTATATATAATTTTTGTATGAGAGCTGCTATATCGACTACCACCAAACCGAATTGGGTCTGACACTTGTACTTTAATAAGTACAGAAATATACACACGTGTGGGTGTGTGGGTGTTTCTTTGTGGGCCCCACACCACCATTTAAGGCTAATTCGATTTCCCTTCGGTTTGTATTCAGTCAGAGTAGCATTTCTCTTTTTGTACACATAATTATGTATAATCAATAGAACGTGTACATGTGATATTGTAATTGGGACCACATATATTTTATTGGTAGATCATTCCAAGTGTACACATTCTATTGGCTGTACACAATTATATACACCAAAATTATGTACATCTATTATTTCCCTATAATTATATAAGAACATTACATAAGTAATGTTTTGGTTAGAGACTTAAGTTAAATTTACAAATTCTACTGAAAAATAGTTTTTGACTTTTTAATCGCAGAATCCCTATTTACACTGTTTGCGATTTTGGTTTTTAGCGGTGAATTGCCGGAGGAAAAAAATCCAAAAGCCCAAAAGCCATCTTGCAGTAGCTTCTGTGAGACTTAAGGCGCTGCCAATTTTGTAATTATTTAAAAATTTACTTTTTAGATAATTTTGTCTATATACAAATCGATAATACCAAAATACCAAAAAATTCCCCTGTATTATATCGTGTTTGTCACACTATTTTTGTAACTTTTGTCATAGTAAAGTCACCACTGCAAACACTTTATTACTTCTTTATAAAAACATATTTTTTTAATTGCCGGTGGAAAAAAATCCAAAACCCCAAAAGTCAAAAGTTATATTGGAGTTGTTTTTTAGAACATTACGGCAGTGACAATTTTGTAATTATTTCAAATTCACTTTAAAGATAATTTTGTATACTCTTTTGTATTGTATATATACATAAATCGATAATACCAAAATATCAAAAAAAATCCTTTTATTATTTCAAGTTTGTCACACTATTTTATTTAACTTTTGTTATAGTAAATACCTCACTGCAAAAATTTCATAACTTATATATAAAAGCACCTTTTTTTAAAAGTCTTCATGAAAAACCAAAAGTAGCTTTCCATAACTTGCAAACATAAGTTCTACTGAAAAGCTACTTTTGATTTTTCAATCGCAGAAGTCCTTTTTACACTGTTTGTGAATTTGTCTTCTGGCGTTGAACTGGCTATGGATAAGTCCCTCAAAGTCCAAAAGTCAAAGCTCCCTAGGAGTTGCTTATGTGAGATTTAAGCCGTTGACACTTTTGTAATTATTTAAAAATATAATTTTAAAATAATTTTGTCTATATAAACAAATCGATAATACCAAAACATCCAAAAAATTTCCTGAATTATATCAAGTTCGTCACACTATTTTTCTTAACTTTTACAACAGTAAAGCACTCAATACAAACATTTTGTAACTTTTTTATAAAAGCATATTTCTTCAAAATCCCTCCTGAAAAGCCAAAAACAGCTTTTTATTCGAACTTGTAGACATAACCTTAAAGTTCTAAAAAGTTAACTTTCCTTCCCTTTGTTGAGTAAAATACAATTTATTCATGTCTTTTGCGATAAAATCACTTTATCTATCGTGGTTTGAAAACTGTCGTTTTATCCTCTATGGTTTCGAAAAAAAGCAATTTAGCAACACGCGAGAATTTGTTATGAAAAATGGCTTGGAAAGACAACTTTACCTCTGAAATTATTATTTTATTTTTTAAAAACAAGCTTTAATAATTAAAAAAATAAAAAAATCTTAAAAATGAAATATTTCAAAAAATTAAAACACAATGATAGACCCTATGTAAAAAAATTAGGGGTGCATTAAAAATCTATTTTCCTAAGGGATTAAAAAATCTACAAAAAAAAAAAAATTTATCATATTTGCGTTGTCAGTTTTTATAGATTTGAGTTTTTACCAATTTTTTTGGCAATACGTAAAAAATAATAAAATAATTGACAATATAAACACAATATTTAAAAATCTATAACAAAAATTAAAAACTGATAATGCGAACGCATATACTCAAATTAAATTTTTTATTTTAAAAATTATAATTTTATTATGTTATTTATGTTTTTTTGCATAATTTTATAATTTATTTGTATTCTTTTCAAAAAAAAATTATTTATAAAGATTTTAGTATTGTAATGATTTTTTAAATTTATTTACATATTTTATAAAATTTATTTTTTCATTTTTTTTTATTTTTTTAATTTATATATATATATATAAATAAATAGATATTATATTTTTAATCATTTTGTCCTCGTCCACTCTCAATAGGAGCGAGTGAGATGCATTCTTGGTAAATTACTCTTTTTCAAAAATCATATGGGATAAAATAACAATTTTCAAAATATTAGGGAGTAACGTGATTTTATCGCAAACTAAATGAGAATAAATTGAATTTTACTCTGCCTTGTTTGATAAGTACCTTCGCCTCGATATTTATCAAACAAGTTAATGTATTTGTAACAATGTGAGAAGATTTTTGTGGATTTTTTGTTATTTATAAAGAATTTTAGATTATTGATGTTTAAAGTACAATAACTATAATCGAAAATATTTTGAGAGACTTTAGGATTGAATATTTAGATAGACTTTATCACTTATCATTTTAAATATATTTTTTGAGATAATTTTGTAAGTCTTACATGCTGACATTAATTCATTGGCCCCCAATGATACTATGGCTAATGGTACTCAATATTATGATTCCGGCAATGATAAACGGAATTGACTACACAATTGGAATGCTTATATATTGGAAATAAAAAACTTCATGTTTTGCTACGGTCCTGACGATGCAAAAACTCAATTAAGTACTACTTAACCCAAAGAAAAAAGGTGGAACAAAATTACGGACGGGAAAGTCGGCAGAACCACGATAAAGTATGAGATTTTTAATCTCCAATAAATAAGTTTTCCAATGTTACTAATTTCGATCATCATTGTCGGATTCATAATATTAGGTACTATTGAGGATAGTATCACGGATCTAAGAATTTATGTACATGCTGAATTATCAAACAAGTTAAAGTATTTGTAACATTGTTTGAAGATTTTTGGCGATTTTATGTTATTTGTAGAGTCGAATTTTTTATTGTAGATTTTGATTGTGAAAGCACAATAACTCTATTAGGAAATATTTTGAGAGACTTTGTTATTGAATATTTTGAAAGACTTTGGTATTGAATATTTTGAGAAACTTTGGTATTGAATATATTAGCGTGTCATTTTTAAAGATATTTTTTTGAGATAATTTTGCAAGTTTTACATGTTGACCGGAATTCTTGGTTCCCCAATTATACTATCCCAATTATATCCAATATTAAGACTTCGGCAATGATAATCGGAATTGTCCACACAATTGAAAAGCTTATACATTGAAAATAAAAAAAAATCTTATTTTGGTATGGTATAGGGATGCTAAAATCTAATTAAAGATTACTTAATCCAAGAAAAAAAAAGTGAAACGAAATTATCGACATAGAAGCTGTCAAAACCACGATAAAGCATGAGGCTTTTGATCATCAATATATAAGTTTTTCAATTATGTGGCTAATTCTGATTATCACTGCCAAAATCGTAATATTGAGCACCAATGTGTCAGTATCATTTTTTTGGGGATAATCATGGTATCCGGAACTATTTTTGATCCGACTAATCCATTAGATCCATGCAAAGCGACTCCTCCACATGGACCGGGTAAGTCTCGGGCTTTTGGCCCGTGATCGTGGCCCCAAAGAATTGTTTGCACCTAGTGGGGATTGAACCTGAGACCTCATCCCTCTTTAGAGATTTAAGTTCCATACCTCCACCACTAGGCCAACCCCTTCGGGTTAATGTGATAGTATCATTGCTAAGCTAAGAATTTATGCAAATGTTGAATTATTTTTTTGAGAGGCTACATGTTGAATTGTTAATGACAAATTTTTCTATTTTTTATTTTTTATTTTTCTTTTATCATATAACTTTCATAATTAAATTTTTTATATACATTTTCGAAATGAAAAAAAATTGAACTATAAAATATATGCATGATCATTATTTGATATTGTTTCACAAAAGAGGACTTTACTTATAAAATAATATTTTATTTATAAGTGTAATTTTTTATCAGAGATATATATTAAAAATAATAAAGCAAATCAGTTTAGATTTAAAATGTTGATCCCTGTGTGTTTGGAACGGTCTATATTTTTTGTATGTCGGGTCGACTTAACTCATCTTCAAAATAGGTTAACCCAGTCTGACACACAATAGTAAAATACGTGGGCTGAGCTACAAAGTACAGCCTATTAGTCAAGAAAAAACATAAACTGGGTTAACTCAGCAGTGTTGTAACCTCTACTTGTTCTCATGATAATAGCGTGTTGCTAGCTCACATTATATTATTTGTTCTTTATTTTCTAAAAATGAGAATGATATTTTTGTAATTATATCCACACCCATGTAAAGTATATAAATTTTTTTAAAAATCAATTTAAAATTTTATTAATGAAAAAAATTTGGTGCCATGCAGACCAACTCATGGTCCTCCAACAAAATAATTTAGGATGATATAATCCATCTCCTTAAAACCTTCGTTCTTAACAACAAAAATCCTAGGACAGAAAATAGTGTGACACCCAATATGTCCCTTTACAATATACGCACATGGAATTAATAGAAAGTAATTCACAATATACCCACATGGACTCAAAGTTGGAAACGCCCATCCTATATCTCAAAACCAACAATAATGTCCAATTTGTTAGATGAACAGCAGATTCCAAGTTGTGTTGGAGTGATGAAAGATTATTTTCAAATTAAAGCCAAGCATTCAGTTTCGAAGACTTGGCAAAAAAAAGAGTAGTAATCTGGGTAAACCAAAAGGCTTCGACTAGTTGTTGATGCAACACTGAAGCAGTATCTTCCAGAATCCTGCAGCCTTCAATGTGGGATAACTGATTAATCTGGCAAAGGCTTTCTCAAGCTCATCTTCAACCTCCACCAGCCTTTTCTTAAACTTGCGTCTGACCTTGATGCCAGGAACTGCTGAAAAACCAGAAAATGATTCAAAATGACCCACAAGCGCAGCTCCCCGAGCATAATCTTTAACCGCTGCAAGGATCGAAGCAGACCGCGAACAGAAGTGCTGAACAACAAACTCCTCAAAGTGTTGGGGAGGTTTATGTATAATCTGAATCATAGTCTTGCAAGATCGGACGAAGGCTTTCTCGTTATAGGCCAGGGACTTGGACATCACATATTTAGATGTACTGTTCAAGCGATTGAGATAACCCAGCTTGTTGAAATAAGGCCTGGAGTTCAGCACAAGTTCCTGAATGGATATCAAAACCTGAAGGATAGTAGATTCCTGTGTCCATTTCTCAGTCCTAGTTCCTTGACTTGTGTTAATCAGGCTGAGGCAGAGTTTCCCACAAGCATAAAGACTCGGATTCAATTCATATCCATAGGAATGGTAATGCACTTTTGGAGGGGAATGTGGGTAATCACCAGGCAAGAGAATGTCAAAGAAGAAGAGGCCATCATGGTATGGAGTTCCAGCATGGCCCATGACAGCAGCACGCAGAAGATCAATTCTTGACTCGTAAACTCGAACATAAATCGATTCTGGGAGGTTATTCTGTAGTAATACCCATTCTTTCATTATGGTGGCAAAAACAGAACCTTGAGAATATACCTTGGAGTTGCTTGATTTGATGTAATGGTGGTCATCAAACTCTGTCACGATATCGAAATTGGGGAAATGGAAACTGGAGCCACCAGAATCACTTTCATCTGGTTATAAGAGGTAACAACAACATGATAAGGAAACATAGTACAGCACATTCGAAGATGAAAAATTGAAATCCACAGATTTATGCAATTCGGCTTTCTTAAAGCCCCAAAGGGTTCATACTGTATCTAGGACTCGTTATTATCATGGTAATACCAGAAATCAAGAATAAACCCCAACAGTCCTTGGATCAATCACAAACAATCAAACAAGCCAATGCTAAAGTTAATATCTGAAATCAAGAATAAATCTCAACAGTCTTTTGCAATTGACCAAAGTGAATCAACCCAGTGGATTATATACGCACATTCACTACAGCCTTCATCATCGAAATTTAGTCAACCAACTAAAAGAGTATGCCGGTTTCAATCCATAACAAACGATGAAATTTAACTCTCCGACGTTTAATCAAGCAAGAAATAAACCGGCTTTAATCAAGAATATTTGCAGAGGAGCTGGGGAAAAAAAGTACCTGAAAAATCCATGGCAACATTCGGGAATGTCAGAGAAAGAACTTTTCCACACATTCCTCTTATTTCGAAGTTTATGAATATAGAACACCGAATTTATTGGGCTCTCCGTGTCTGAGTTTGTTGCTTGAGTTGATCAGAAAGAGTTCCAACGAAGCGGTAAAAATCCCTTTGCCCGCAATTTTCGGAATTTATAATTTATAGATGGGAATTCAGTATTCTATAGTTACTTATCAAAAAAAAAAAATGAAATCTATAGAGTTCTTTTCTCATATAAGTAGTCCAAAACTATAATCTATATATATACTTCTCACAACATTGTTAAAATTAGTTACATCGTTTAAAAAATCATGATAGAGTATCAAAATCTCAATATTTCGGTACAAAGACTTTAACCCAAGGAAAAAAAAATTTAGAAATTTTCGGCAACGAAATCGTCGGAACCGCACCGAAACATTGAGTTTTTGATCTCCTACGTATGGACTTTCCAGTAGTATAACCAATTTTAATGACAGGTAGTGGTAAGTATGGATTGTAATTTTTGACTGCACTTTTGAGCTGTATGTATGAAAAAAAATTCTCTATTATAATAATAGTAAGTACTTAGGCTCTATTTGCAAGTTCTACTGAAAAGCTGTTTTTGACTTTTGAGAGACTTTAAAAAAAGTACTTTTATAAAGAAGTTATAAAGTGTTTGCAGTTGGGGCTTTACTATGGCAAAAGTTAAAAAATAGTGTGATAAAATGGATATAATACGGGAAAATTTTGGGGTATTTTGGTATTATCGATTTATATATAGACAAAATTATCTTAAAGATGAATTTTTAAATAATTACAAAATTATCACTGTCTTAAGCCTCACAGAAACTACTCTAAGGGGGCTTTTGGCTTTTGGGCTTTTGGGGGCCAGTCCACCGCCAAAAGCCAAAATAGCAAACAGTGTAAAAAGGACTTCTACGATTAAAAGCCAAAAGCTGCTTTTCAGCAGAACTTACAAACAGGGTCTTAGTCGATCTTGTGTTCATTCTCTCAATTTTGCACTACATTGCGCAATATTACAATTCTGACAACGAAAATCAAAATCGGTCATACCGATGAAAAGTTTATGTATAAAAGATCAAAACACCTATATTTTGACACGGTCCAGGCGACTTTTCGTCGGGGATTTCTAAAATTCAATTAATGACTACTTAATCCAAAGAAAAAATATGAAATAAAATTACTGATGACTAACACATCGGAACCACGACGGAGAATTGGGCTTTTGATCTTCTATTTATAAGCTTTGCAATGTTATGATCAATTTCGATTTTCATTGTTGGAATAGGAAAATCGTGCACCGTAATGCAAATTGTGTATCGTATGACTGATCATAGAATCTTTTATAAAAAATACAATGCTATTTATCTCACTCCCTCGTCCCTAATATTTTTTTTTATTAGAATAAAGACTGCAAAAATTATAATCCTAAGCCGTTTCGTGAACGTAAACACAATCATATATAAATTATCTTCAAAGAATTATATATATATATATAGTCAGAATAATGTTCAGGTGCGCAATTATATTGTGCTTAATAAGTAGTAGTTGTGCTAACAATTTTAATATTAGTCTTTCATCCGACAATCTGATGATTCACATTAAATGTGTAATTTAAGTTATTTTAAGTAACTCATTTAATCTATGACATCAAATGGACCACTCAAATTAGAATTAAGAAGAACGAGTATCGTTAAGCATAACAACATTTCTTCTTAGTAATGAAGCCGGTGAACATCCGAAAATACATCTGGACAGCAATTTGGCTTGTATGTTTGTGGGAATTGTGGAAGAGGCAAAACAACAAGCTGTTTTTCGGCGTCGCCTTAGAGATCGAACAATCCGTGCACAACATTAGATTCAAGCTGTGGCTATGGTATAAGATGAAGGGCAGGAAGAAGAATGTAATTTTTAACAATATAGAACGGTGGTTAGACGATCCGATACTGGCGATGTCGACGTTGTAATAGTCGAATCACCGGCGGGATCACGTACGGAAAAAACAAGACGACTTTTACGGTCGGTGTAAATATTTTTTGTTTATATATAAATATAGAGTGCAGTTCTTATGGACAGTTTTACTGTGGTCAGTTTTCCCTTTGCGTGTACAATTTTTTCACTTAGCCATCCGTTCTCGAAATTGATCGCATCCTTGAAAAGCTTATACGTTGTAGATGAAAAGCCCCATGCTTTGGTCCGGTTTCCGGCGACGAAGTCGCCGGA
>JAOYMZ010030147.1:0-16779 GCA_025802335.1 Pinguicula primuliflora | reverse complement strand
CGCTAGAGGGACTTCTATTCACCAGAAAAACCGCAGTATAAAGAGCTTTCCCCCAGAATTTCTTAGATAGGCCAGAAGTTGCTAGCATGCATCTTACTTTATTCAACAAAGTCCTATTCATACGTTCTGCTATCCCATTCTCTTGTGGTGTGTGTCTGACAGAGTGGTGTCGTGTAATACCATGCAGAACACAGAAATTATCAAAATCTCTAATACAAAATTCAAGTCCATTATCAGTTCTTAAATACTTGACTTTAAATCCTTTCTGAGTTTCAACTTGCACTTTACATTCTTTAAATTTACCAAAAGCTTAATCTTTAGATCTTAGAAGGACCGCCCAGACTCTACGGCTAAAGTCATCAACAATAGACATGAAATACCTTGCCCCCCATGCATTGACTCACTAACCGGACCCCACAAATCAGAGTGCACATATTTCAAGCATTGTTTTGAGACATGAATACCTTTAGGAAACTTAAGTCGATATTGCTTACCTAAAACACATGATTCACAGAATGACAGACCACTGAATTTTTGTTTCCCTAGAAGCCTATCATGCAGAATTTTCAAACATTTTTCACTCATATGACCCAACCTAAGATGCCACAGTTTAATATAATCAGGCTCATGCACAACAAAAACACTTTCAGAAACTGTTTATCCATTTAAAAAATATAACCTGTTTCTCCTAGTAGCAGTCAGAATCAATGCATCATCTTTAAACACAGAAAACACATCATCCTTTGAAGAATACCAACAGCCTGACTCTTCTAACATACCTAAAGAAATCAGATTTCTTTTAAGATCCAGTATATATCTTACATTAGTTAATTTCACTTTGTTACCATTATCCAAATTTAAAGAAATAGATCCAGTACCTTTAATTTCACAAAAGTTATCATTTCCCATAATTGCCATGTCATTCTTACAAAAATCCAAGTTATTAAACCAGTTTAAGTTGGAGGACATAAGATAGGTGCAGCCAGAATCTAAGACCCACTCATTTGAATTTTCAACATCCTAAACAACCAAAACATATTCATGGACAAATTCAGAAGCTTTCGGATTAGATTCGGATTCTTTCTCATCATCTAAATCAGTTTTCAAAACAACAGAAACTTCCTCACTACTAAATTCAGCTTGACTATTTATACTTACATTATATTTTTCACACTCAAACAGAAAATCAACTAAGTCATTTTCATTAAAGACCGGTTCACTCAAAACAGGTTCAGACTCACCCTGACTTTCAGCATCAATGTGATTTTTAGCATAGAAGACAGAATCGTAAACAAGTTGACTACATGAAGAACTAGGTTGATTACCAACTTTACAGACCATGGTTCCTTTATTATCAATTTATTTCTGACCCGATGTGCAGTGATTCGCATTCATACACATATGTTGAGTATGCTGCATACATGAGCCATTTTCTTGAACATTATTCACAGTGTGACCAGATGAATGCATACAGTTGTTCTTATGTGAATCATGCATATTATGACCATGTACATCAGTTACAAACAAAGCATTTTGATTATTCTTGCCAGACGTAGCATTCTGATTTCCATTTGTATATCTAACATTTCGGTTATAAAAGAAGCAATTACTTTGCATATGCCCAGACTTATGACAGTAATTACACTTAAGTTTAAAACCATTTCTATCATAGCCACTGTTTTGGAACCTAGAAGTATTCTAAAAATTTCTGTTTTGATGAAAGTTATGACCTTTATTACTTCTAGGACCATTCCTTTTCACAAAAGTGTTCTGATTCCTAGCAGAAAATTTATTTTGGCCTTGATTAACATTTCTGATCACAGGTTTAGGAATTTCATACTCTAGTTTATCATCAGTTTAACAAACAGCACATTAGAAGCACGTTTCGCACTCTTTAATTCTATTTTCCTAGCCTTTAAGCCACTTATTAAAACTTCCAATTTAGGGGCAGAACCTGAATATTGCAAAGCATTTTTCACAACCAAAAAATCTTCACTCACAGAATTTAAAAGAATCATAGGCAACGAGTTTTCATCTATATCATGCTCAGTTCCTTTAAGTAACTATGTTAGTTTAAAAAACTCATCAAGATTTTCATCAATTGATCTTTCAAACTCCATTTTATAAGAAAAGATTGAACCTTTAACAAAAAACAGATTTGCAGGATCTTTAGAAACGTACAAGGATTGTAGTTTATTTCAAACATCTAAAGGGTCTTCAGAACCATCTAATTTACGGATAACAGTATCTGACAAATTTAAAATCAGTAGATTTAGAACCTCTTCTTTTATCTCATCTACCTTAGAGGTTACAGTTTCTGGCCAATCCTTAACGGGTTTTAATGTTGGCTGGAGTCGTTTCAGGAACCTAAAGACGTGATAAATACTTTCGCATGAAAAATTTAGAACTATCAAGAGACTCATTTTCAATCTATTAGGAGATGTACTATTACTTCTATTTTATGATCATAAATTCAACATGACTAATCCTGCTTGAAAATAGAGAGGATAACTGTCTTTTATTATTTCTCACTCGGTGAGTCACGGTAAGACCGGAATGAACGTCAATATACCAAGTTACGGTATGTGGCTCATATATGGAAAGACCTGGATAAGGTCATATTTGATTCCGAAGGCAAAGGGATACAATAGGAGTAAATGCAAATACATGGATATGGCTTTGCAATCAAGGGAAATGTCCTACAAATGCTACGATGGGAGACTGGTTTTGTCAACCTATGGTGGTACTGAATTTCCAATTTGATGTCCACCCGCCATGATGGAACTACAGCTAGTATTCATATACTGAAGTAGTTTAGACATATGAGCTTGGGAACAGTGTATTTTCAGATTAATGTCTATATTAAAATTGAACACAGTAATTCATTATTGAGCATGCCAACATTGTGTACCTCAGAATTTCTCGTAGACAATTTTCGGAAGAATTGGATGAATGATCTCCGGCAAAATTGTATTTCGAAAAGTAACCTCTAATTTTATTTTTGATTTATTATTATTGTTATTTATATAAAAGACATTAAAAGAAAAGTAAGAAAAGAAATAAAATAACTAAAACGTCTTAATAATTTCTAATCAAGTCAATCGCCGGAAGACTTTTCACTACCTCATCCCCGTCGAAAGAAAAATCTCTTTTCACACAATAAAATTGAACAACACAACACCCTTCAGCACGACTCGAATTGCCTTAAATATGTTGTGAGAAATCCAAAAATACTCATACTCGTAGCTCTCAGAGAGAGACAATGGAGTAAGTGCAACTCAAATCTTCGATCAACAGTCCGGCGAGAGTTGCTCAAATACGCACACGGACGACTCCAAGCATCGGTGCATCATGCCTGTCGGGATGAACCCGCTCTTCATATACGGATCATGCACGAACTATGCAAGGGTTCCTATTGGTGGATGATCTATCATGAACTTTATTGATGTTTGGTTTGAACTTGGTGACATACTTGTGAACTTCATTTGATCTATTCAGAACTTCTTTTGATCTATTAAAGATGGAACATCTGATATTCAACATATCATGTCAAAAATTCGTCATATATGTAACAATGTCATTACGCAACAAAAATATGTAATGACATGTGTCAAAAGAATATCACAAATATGATTCAACAGCCTGAGTCACTATCTGAAGGGGAGAGAGATGAAACATGCCACTAACTACCTTAGCTATCTCCAGGCAATGCAGATTGAGGTGGAGGTGATTGAGGTTGAGGTGTTGGACGGGATGGAGGTAATGACCCTTATAGAATAAGGTTCATTTCCCTTCAATATTCTTCGAGTTCTTCTTCCCACGCCTGCTTAGCAATGGCGACCACTAGAGAATCAGGTTCACGTACCTCGTCTTCCTCCTCCACCTTTCTCCGCCTCTTCATCCTCATCAGCGGCATCAACATCCATGGAATCCATATCATCTTTCTTCTCGCCCTCTTCTTCCTCCTCCTCCTTCGTCGTCTTCTCGTCCTCTTCTTCCTCCTCCTCCTCTGCCGTCTTCTCGTCCTCTTCTTCCTCCTCCTCCTCTGCCGTCTTCTCATCCCCTTCTTCCTCCTCCTTAGCATCTTCAGTTTTTATCATCTCAGCATCCTCACGTTCCTCAGCAGGATCACCAACAACACTTGATTCGTTGGCTCATTCCTTCATCAGACTATCAACCTTTGTAGCCCCGGAATCAATTTTAGAGGCCTAAAATAAAGAGCAACAAAGTAGAAAATAAGTATTCAAAACACGACTATAAACGTGTACGATCTTTCTCACACTTAAATGCAATGTTAAACAACAGATGGTGGATCATATAAATAATAATTTCATTGCTTGTTTCTCTATAGAAATAATTTTTGGTCTATTTAATAAATTAAAGATTCACCTGAGTTTCATCTTTATCCACTGGTGGTGCAGGAAGGCTGTTTACCTCCGGTTCATTGTCCGCATCAAATGAAGAATTTTAGTGCGAGCCAGACATGTTGATTATGTTTTTTGTGAAGTTTTGCACCAAATGGCTCTTATGAAGACGAAGACACACAGAGAAAGACGTAATGGAATTTGAAAAATACTTATGGTCGCGGTTGTATCGACTGATGTCAGCAAAGGATGCACATGAACACGAACAGACACATATAGGACTTAGGAATAGACTCGAAAGCCGGAAAGATACTTTGGAGGGCAAGAGATTAATTCCATTTGAAAAGACTATGTTACTGCAGCCCCAAAACTCTTATACGTGTAGAGCACGTAGGGTTGAGAGATACAGCGCACCATCTCATATGTTCACACACCAATATTAATGTGTGGGGCCCACCTGCTGGTTTGTGAGAGAGAAATGTGGGGCGCCGCTTTCGAAAATTGTGCACAATATCAATTTTGGATTGAGATTAACTTTGTTGCATTTATTGTTTTCTTGAAATTGTTACGTTCTATTGTTATTTAAGCTGAAACTTTTCCATAGCATTCATCGAATCAAAGGTTTTACAAGGCAATAGGAAGGTCTTTGTTCTCCCTTTTACAATTGAGTACAAGGGTCGTCTAGAGTTTCATACCATATCACAAAGCAATCATAGGCAGGAAAACAAAGAAATCCCCTGCCAAAAGGGCGACTGATGAAGAATATGCTGCAGCCATTCGTGAAGCTTTCTACCAAGGTCCCATTCGTTCCTGGAGTCTTAACAAAATTATTCATCATGTGACAGGTCTTCATGGCTAAGAGATAAACGAGTCTGCTCGTCAGACTCTTGCTGGTTTGAGCCCTGTAAACATCCAGCTAGCTGCTTAAGGTAGCTTTTTGATTCAAACTCATTGTCAGTGTATCATCACCAACTGGTAAAGAATCCCAACATGATGCTGTAATTGTTCTCTGAAATGTTCAATTGTAAGCGAACTTGACCGGGATATATACGGACGGCAACCCAGATTCCGGTGATAACTGCTGAACTAATAATAGCTAAAGAGCCGGATAGGATCAGTGTCGAAGAGGTAAAAAAGGAACACAATTTCTCTCCTGTTGTTTCGTTTAGTTTTCTGATGTCTGTTTTTGACGTTTCATCTCGTTTCCGTACAGGCAGGCAATCACAAACAAGAAGTTTTGTACTCCCTAAACTATCATGACTTACTTTTGCCCTTCATTGAGAAGATGAACTTGTTACCTGATAGAAATGCATATGCATCCAGGACTATAATCTACCGTGGCATTCTGAAGCCTACTGTGATTGAGCTTTCACTTCCTCCCACATCTGCATCTCCAAGGAACAAGTGTGGCTTCACTCACGGAGACGATGCCACGATGCACTGGATCTGGAACCTTGCAAAAGCTCACGTTTGCAGCAATGGATGCGGGCGTTTGCAGCAATGATGCGGGCCTTCATCAACCCGTCAACCACTGGTAAGACAAAAGCATTACTATACCAAGTCCTGAAATTTCAACCTACATTACTGAAACATCCAAGGGAAATCATGCCAGTTTGGAGCCTTACATCATCCCTTCACACAGGCAGCTGAGTTCAATGCATCCTATCTACAAAACTGCTGCACCCCAACATGCGTTACACAATGGAGATTAGTGCTTTTGGAAGGCAAAGTTTAATAAGCGGGGGTGGAGTAATTGAAGCTTGCTTTAGCCCTGGCAAGTACCTGCAGATTTACTTCCAAGGTACAAAAATTACTCACCTGCAAACTTCAGAACAAAAAAACTCTTTACCAAGCTGATGAGGTAACTTATGCAGAGGAATGGTATGGCTGTGGAGGATGCAACAGTTCCTGGTGGAGTCAAACTTGTGATTGAAGATTATCCATATGCTGGGGATGGACTTGTGATATGGTCTGCCATTAAGTTGGTAGACTCTTACGTTGAGTATTACTACTCTGAACCTATGTCCATCTTATCCGACATGGAGATGCAAGCATGGTGGACGGAAATCAAGAACAAGGGCCACCAAGACGAGAAACCATCAAGCATTCTGACAAACATGATTTGGACAACCATTAAATTCAAGACAAAGAACCAACAATATTCCACTCGCGAACCCATCCAAAGCCGCATGATGTCTTCAGTAAGAAACGACCTCAGAATAACAGTAAGAAACTACGATTTGATCGGATCTGAATTAGACAAAAAAATACAGATTCAGGCCATGGAAATCGATCTTCCAAGATTCGTCGTCACTACTGGTACGGAAATGGCTGCAATAATATATATGCACGAACAAGGAGCTGGAAACACCAAAAGTGTCGTTCCTGATGACAAAATTGGATGACAATAAGTTTCTGGATATCAACTTAACAGCTTCGCTTCCTTCCTTATGTACTTCGTCTTGCATTCCATACAAATCAAAGCGGCGTGTCTCGATCATCTATTGTAAGAGACATGATAAACTAGTTTTCCAATGGTGCTGCTTTACCAACCTTCGAATCACCTAATAAAATCAGAAAGATGTTACAGCAAGATACGCACAACCTTCATTGCCCCAGACAACAGATGGATGAATTCTACGGAACTACCTGATTTCTTATGAATTCCTCAGGAGGGCAGGGGATAGTGTACACTTACTCGTTCTTCCATAAGCTGGCCATCATGAGATGAAACATAAAAAGAACCAACGAGCAGGGAAATCGATAATGCCTAAACTTATCTGCCCACTGCCGTCAAAATTAAGTGATTTAACCAATCTCTATCAATATACTGAACTTAGAGATATAATATCAATTTCACCAATACCTGGGCAGCCAACGTGCGGTAGATGTTCCTTCAATCTATCAACAACAAATTTTTTATTAAGCCCTAAATTTTATATGACTAATACTCTGTGCATTCCAGTCGTGACTAATACTGTACAGCTGTGCGCACCAGTCAGAAAGCCCGAAGAAAATCATCAGTCCATGGTACCACAGATAGAACTAATATCACCCTCTATTACTAATGACAAACAGTCCCAATACAGTAAAGCATCGAGAAAATAAGAAGAAACTCATCTTTCTTATGACGCCGATTGGCAAATAAGTTGGATGCAGTGTAGAGAAAAGGCCACAGTGTACCTCACATGAGGAATGAGAAAAGATTTTGAGATACAATAGAGGCCATGTTGTGCAAGAGACTCCTGATACTGCTTGCTTGGTTACTGCAACGATAGTTCAAATGAATATCATACAGCTTCCAAACCACCCCTAAATATACAAGTCACTCAGCAGAGAAAGATATGTCCACTTTCAGACGTCAGAGCTGGATATAATATTAGGTTCGATAGTTTATTAACTTGAAATTGAAAGCGGACAAGAAAACATAATTAAGTAAAGAAAATTCAGCTGTATGGAGTGAAACAAACTGGAAGCATTATCATAAGTACCAGCCAAAATCAACTGCTCAGGCGATAAAGCTACAACAGAACGGAACGAGTGAAAAGTGTACTCATATGCTAACCAATATTGTACTTTCAATCCATGGCGGATCTTCTCAGCAATACACCACCTTAGTTTTACAGAAAGAGCTTCACCGAACAGTCAACACTATCCTGACCAAGTAGCATATATAGTTTACAACCTAATATTCATCGATTGCTTCTCATGGTACACGATAACTTGAAGAAAAGTAACCATAATGCAGACATGAATAAGACATTTTCATACACTGATTCTAGAGCGTAAGGCATGATCCATTTTGGCAAAGCCATGCCAAAGAGGGACAGATAGCAGCAAATTCCTCATCCTCAGTGCATCCGTTTAATCAACTTAAATATTTACCTCCATAATAACGCTACACTGTCGGCAATGAAAAGCCACTAATGTCTCCTCCACTTTACATCACCATCACTTGCAAAGACAAAGCATTAAAATTATAGTACTAATATCATAAACATAAAGAAAGCTGTTCTGGTATTAAACTTAAATTGGAAGCAATTGTTTACAAGGAGATATATCAAATATGTTACATAAGAGATTAACCAAAAACAATCCCACATAGAAGTGTCTAATCCCACACCTTTTCAGTCATGAAGCATCATAGATGCATCCCTACTGCCAGCTACGCCAAGAGAATCGTTGCTCTTTGCGGGAATTGTTACAGAAGTACAGGCTTCAACTGTTTCACCTAGTTCATCAGACACCCTTGATAAAAAAAAAAGCTGCATGAAAGAACAGTCTGAGAGACAATGTTCCAAAGTTCCCTTGTGCTTCCTCACCTATGTCATGGTTTTATGACAGATTTCTGCAATCAATATTTTGGAGACTACTGACCAAATAGACCACCACTGCCCAGCTCTCCTTGTAACTCTTTCCTTCTTTGTTCTTCTAATGGGTCAGGACTCTTCATCACTCTTCTTGAGCGCCTATAACAGCAGAAACAAATGATATACAGAATAAATCGAAAAAAATATCATTTATTGAGCTCAAATGAAGGGATATAATACCTGTCTTGGGCGTGCTGTGCAGGAAACGTAGGCATGAATTCCTTAGATTTGGGAAGTGGAACTTCACGGAACCAGTCATGTCTCAGAGCCTCTTCAGCAGTTATTCGCTGTTAATTTTCATTTTCATCATTGAGAACTCAAATCAAGAATACCCTTCAGCTAAGAATGAAATTAACACATTAGTTACATAGAATACCTTTTCTGGGTCATATGTCAGGAGCTTGTTCAAAAGATCAAATCCAGCATCAGAAAGTACAGGTGACCCAGTAAAAGAAGTAGCTGGAAATTTCTTACGCAACATGTTGTACCTGAAATGGGTAACGTCAACTATTAGAAGAAACAAAATATTCCAATCAACTGATATTGCCACCAACGGAGATAAGAAAGACAGACCAGAATCACCCAACTGGACGCCTGGGAAACATTAGCAGAAGAAGAGAGAGTAAATGTTGAGGTCTATTAAGAAGAAATTGAGCATAAAAGATACTGTATGCTTACTTATGTTTGACGAAGTTCGCTTTGGCACCAGGGAGTTTAGAAAGTCCAGGCCAAATTGCCTCGCTGGGAGTGCCAAGAATCTTATATATCTGCATCATTTCCAGCCACGCCATAAGATTAGGTGAAATATTTATAACTGTATCACTGAAGTATCAAAAGCCAGTAGGAACAATTAACTAACGTGACAATGATGTGACAGGAGATACTTTACCTTGTCAAGTTGATCAGCCTCCGACTTCCCATTGAAAAGTGCCTCTTTTGACAATAGCTCAGCCATAATGCATCCCAACGACCACATGTCGATTGCTGTGGAATATTGCTTGGCTCCTAAAAGTAGTTCAGGTGCCCTGGAAATTTCACACATATTAGCACAAGATGTACCTGTGACACAGAGAGAAGATGTGCATGCAGAGGCACTAACCGAAAAAAAAAACGCACTAACCTGTACCACAAAGTAACCACCAATTGAGTATAAGGTTTCAGAGGGCTTCCATATTGTCGAGCCAGACCAAAATCACAAATCTTCAACTCACCGCGGTTATTTAAAAGCAAATTTGACGTTTTTAAATCTCTGTGCAGGACCCAGTTGTCATGAAGATACTTGGTCCCCTCTAGGAGCTGAAGCATGAGACATTTGACTTCACTTTGGCTAAATGGCTGTTTCATTGTCTCCATCAATGCTTTGAGATCATGTTCCATGTACTCCATGACCATAAAGATACTATTAAGATTGCTTCCCATAACTACTTCTTTAACATCCACAATATAAGGATGATAAAATGAGAGGAGGATGTTTATTTCACGAAGGGAAGTCAGAGGAAAACCCTCTCTTTCTTTTTCCATCTTAACCCTCTTCAATGCAACAATCTCCCCAGTCTTCTTGTCCCTTGCTCTATAAACAACACCATATGTCCCTTCATCAATTTTATTGAGTCTCTCAAACTCATCAACACTTCGACAGCCCTGAAGCATATTGAAGCTCCTTTGGGGAGTATGGGTAGGTTCCGGTTCTCCCCAAGAACGACCCTCATCCTTAGATACCATGTTGAGCGGGACACCATCAGTGTTATCATAGCTATTATCATCTATCTCCATGTACTCATTCCTGTCGTCTGTATCATGATAACTATCTCTACTAGAAGACCTAACACGTTCACCAGAGTTAGATGATCTCCCCTTTTCAGAACCTTCTCTTTTGACTTCCCTAATACCAGGGCTACTTGATTTCCGATGTCCACCCGACTCAGAACCAGATTTCCTTTTCAATACGTGATGGTCTTCATAATCAGAAATCTCACCTTCATCAGCAGGAGAGTATGCATCGTTTGCCCATCGAGATGATTTTATTGTCCGAGCTGGTATATCATCATCGCCATCGTAGATAGTATCTGGTGCCAGACTTTTAGACACTGGTTCTTCTGGGAGAACGGGTGAAGATGCTACGTCATGGGATTCAGATAGGTTAGGTAAGGAGCCTATTTTAGGAGGTGATGCCTCTGAAACATGAACCCTGATACCATCTGTCGATGAAGTCTGTATATCAGCATCTGAAATAGAGATAGAATTAGGCATGTCAGCATAAGATTCAGCTAAAGGAGATTTGGATATCTTAATAGAAGTTTCCACAACACTCGTACTGTTGACTGTTCGTTTGGCCTTCCTATCATCTCTATCCCAAATAATTGGAGAGAACTTTCGCTTTTTAATCCTAATAGGTGTTAAATGGCTATCATTCTCCAACACTTTGACTTCCGAATCCTCGTTATCATAGATTTCTGGATCAATACGCCCATCAGACCCATCACTAGACAGCTCCCCCGGCTCCCGATCAACAGGACGAACAGTCATCCCACACCCACTTGGTACAGCACCATTTCTTCCAATCCTGCTCAAAGTGGAGCGATAAGCACCATTTGTCGCCTCCCTTCCCTTGAAATCCTTGTCTCTCATCCTGTTCCTGTATTCAAGACTGTCTCCACTACGGCCCTGACCTCTCTCAAACTCATTGGTCACCTTCCGGATCTTATCAAATTCTCCTTCTGAATAGATAATTTCCTTCCTCGGCATCCCAAAATCATACTCCCGCTCTCTGAATTCATTGTCTCTGTAGCCCCCATGCCTTCCAGCAGCCATAATATAAATATGATTTTTCCCGTATATATGTATGCAGAGCAATGAAACCCTAGTTCTGGCAAACCTCACAAAACAGGGGGCTTTCTAACGGAAATCCTAACTCTCAACTCCAACACCCAATTTACGTACTCTCAAAAATGAAGGGTAAAAAATTCCCGAAAGAAACCCTAATAGTTTGTTTCCCGACTTCAATTGAAACTCAAATAATAAAATCTCACCGTTCAAATGATAACTCCAGAAACAGAAAACGTGCGACAACCCAAACGCCTGTTCCCTATTTCCGAACGAACGGACGAAAATGAAACATCAAACAGGAAAACCTCGTAAGATGACAATAGGGCTTTGGATCTATTACCGATTTCCGGCTGCGCCACTCGCAGGAATTCGCAAACGGAAGGTATCACCTACGACAATAATTCTGGAGATAGCATCATAGATAGAGGATGCACAGAGCGGCAAAGGTTGATTCCAAGAGTAGACGCGACGGGAGGAACAACGGAGAACGCAAGCCTAATCGCGTACGCGTAGATTGATAAATCACCGTATATCGCCTGCCACCCTATATAGGATATTATATATTAAATAAAATTTAGAGAAAAATCTTCGAATACGTGCGGGACTTGAGTCAAATTATACCGCAGTTGTGACTTCAAAAGAAAAATAATTAAAATAAAGTTAGAAATTAGTACTAATGTTTTCTTTAACTAGTTAAAAATGAGGTTTGACACTTAATTGGGAGCTTGTGAGGTGTATCCGGAGACTTTTGGACTCATGCGGGCCTCACTCTTTGCTCCATATTTCCCGTGTGGCCAACCAGGAGGCTGACTCGCTAGCCGAAATGGGCTTGGCAAACTTGCCAATGGGAATACACATCCTTCTCATGGTCGGCTTTCCAATGCAGGTTAAACCAAGAACTTCCAAGGACTCGTCAGCCCAACACCTTCATTCAGGGGATTGTGGAACCTTTGCCGCCATCCTTTTCCATTGACCTCACACTCCCTTGCACCCAGGGGGACGAGCGAGGTTAGTCAGTCGTCACGCACACAAGGGGCGGACGTAGCGACGGACCAGAGGTCTTTATTGACTACAGGATCAAGAGGTGTTGCCAGCGTGGTGCACTGAACAAACCGTTGTCAGAAATAGTTCAAAGAGCCGTAGAGACTCATGCTCACCCCGGGGGCCCCATCTCAGAAGATCAACTATTTGCTTTCAGGTTGTCCTGAGCCTCCTACATCTCAGTCTCCTTTTATATTATTTCTTAAATTGTTCGTCACTTAATCGCTTCCATTTTAAATATAAAAAAAATGAGGTTTGATGGTCATTTTTAGCTTACTCTCATCTCATGTTATCTAAATTTTAGTAGTATGTCTAAAACTACAATTACAATAGTTATATATAAATTAGAAAGGATTAATGAAATCGATTATTTGTTTAATTTCATCATTGATTTAGAGATGAAAATTGTTTTACCAACTAAGTTGCATTTTATTGTCCAAAAATCTATATATTAATATAGGACGCTTTTAGCAACTTCAACTATACCTTTGCAATTTTATAAATGAATTAGCATTTTTAACTTTTTTTTACAATTCCTTTCATCCCTGCACGGGTTATATCTAGTAAATGTTAAAATTGAAATTATTTGTTGTAATATATTTTCATCTCATTAACTACACCCCACTTAATTCCTTTTCTTCTACAAAATGCCAAATATGTTACATTGTTATAAATTTATGTTATAGATATAATGATTGAACTGTTTTGTATGTATAAATTATCTGTAGTTGTCGGTCTTTACCTCTATATAAAGAGAATTACAGAGAATAAAAGAAACACAATTTCACGGCCTTCTAATCTTCTCCTTTTCTTTCGTGCATAATTCTTGAAATTACAACCTGTGAGGTCCAATATGACCTTGCTCAGATCCTATATAGCAATAACAGTGAAGCTTCAGTATACAGAATGAGTAAATATAACGAATGTATCACGATTTGAAAAGTAATATATATGTAAAACTTCAGATCCTGAACGCCGAGTGTAGCAGAAGCACGAATCCGTTGATTTCTCGAAGAAATATGCAAGAATGGGCCGTCAATTCGTAAAATCCGAAATCAACCGTCGGTCAACGCACGAGAAAACACAATGCAATCGATTCAAAAGAATGAGAGTAGGACGAGGAGTCCGAATCTGTGCTCAGATGTGAGAAATGACCAGTAAATCGGTCGGAAAAGTCAAAAACGGCGGCGAAAAATAGGGTTTGAGAGTTTCAGGGAGTGACAGAGAGTAAGCCGAAAAATCACAAGTGTTGAGTGACGATACAGAGGGACACTTAGTAATATATATCACGGGCCAAGCGAATGAATGAAATAATGATCAGACAGGCCGAAACAGCAACGGATGAAATACAATGAGCAATTGGGCCGAATTTATAAAACAGAACAGAAGCCCAAGTCCGGATTTAATCAGCAAGCCACAAAGACAGAAGCTTCAAGCGACTGGGCCAAACCGACAATAGGAGTAGAAGCCCAATTCCGAATTAATCCAGTTGACCAAGTCAACACCACCAGGTAAGAGTCAAATGGGCCGAACAGAATAGAGATCAAGGCCCACAACTGGAACTAGCCCAAACCCAACATATAATTCCAGGCCCACTAAACACAACAAGCCCAAAAAATCTAACTCACACACCTACCCAACGTTGTTAAGAATCGAAAGAATTCGAGAAACATGGTTGACACGACGGCAATTCGAGTACGGGATTTCAACCTCCAAGTCATAACATAACCCGGTTGACAATTCGCAAGTCATATGTAAGCCTATAGAAGGTCTTACGACTTATAAAATTAGCATCATCCGGCCATCGAATTCGGGACGTGCACGAGTGCAAAAACAAGAAAAGTAAACGTTAGTAGCATAACATATAAGTGCCAAGGGATCATGTGCCCAAATTCCCTAACACAATCGTTATCAGCACGAATTGCTCTTCTCCATATCTTCTTCAGATCACTAAAGTTTTCAATTTAGGATTTACGATCATGAAGTCTGGCATCTGACAATATTTCATGGCTGCGATGGATGATCTGTTCTATTTTTTTGCTTTCATAGTTCCGGCCCTACTTTTTGGTTCAATCTTCACTATTTGCTTTCGTATTGTAATTTCGTCATAGTAATTGGAGCAAATCGGCTTGCTGTCTTCTTCCTGCAGCTTCCGATTGTATCCATTGGTGAGAGAGGCTTCAAATTTCGAAAATTTGGTGAGAGCGACACTGAGAAGCATATTTCATATTGGGTTCCCATTCTCTGTTTAGATGCTTTAATTCGTTATCTTTGTTATTTGCCATTGAATTGAAGCCTATTACCCCTATTTGTTTTCCGACATTGTTCATCAATTGAAGATGAGAAGGTTTTATTCTCCTATCTCGTGCACTGTGTTTCTATATAGATGCACTTGAGCTATGTTTCTTTCCAGATTTAGGATTTCCTCAGATTTCCGCCACTTGCTGGAAATGGAATTTCCAGCGGTCATAGTAGACTGCATCGGGATGCACATATAAGAGGAGTGGATTAGAAAATAAAGCATGTTACCACTCAAGGTAAAAAAAAAATGGATGCTTGAAATTTTGGATACGGGTAAGAGAAATTTCTTCACCCGTATATTATAACCACAAAATATATCAAAATCATCAGATTATGTTGTTTTGATTTTTACATATTTGGAATTCTCTATCTGGCATGATCGCCTTGGGCATCTAAGATCAACTATGATGAATCGAATCATTCAAAATTCTTTAGGATATACATTGAAACCTAAAGACATAAACTTACAGAAAAATATGTCATGTTTTGCATGCTCGCAGGGCAAAATCATAACAAGAACATCCTTCTTAAAAGTTAAATCAGAAGCACATGCTTTCCTTGAAAGAATTCATGGGGACATTTATGAACCCATTCACCCTGCATGTGGATCTTTTTTGATATTTCATTGTCATTATTAATGTCTCGAGCAAATGGTCTCATGTTTGTCTACTTTCAAGTAGAAATATAACATTCGCGAGATTACTTGCTCAAATTATTAAATTACGAGCACATTTTCCAAATCATCCAATCAAGAAAATAAGATTGGATAATGCTGCATAGTTCATATAAAAAACATTTAATGCTGATTGTATATCCATAGGCATATATGTTGAACATTTTGTTGCGCATGTTGATACCCAAAATGGGCTAGCTGAATCATTCATCAAACGCATACAACTGATTGCTAGACCCTTACTTATGAAATCTAAATTGCCAATTTCGACATGGGGGTATACAATTATACATGTTGCATCACTTGTCAAATATAGACCCAGTGCTTCTAATCCTTACTCCCCTTATGAACTTATATAGGGCAGGGCCCCGAATATATCATTCCTACGAAAGTTTGGTTGTGCGGTTTACGTACCCATTGCACCAACACAAAGGACCAAGATGGGTTCTCAACGTAGGTTGAGAATTTATGTTGGCTTTGAATCACTTTCAATTCTAAGATATCTAGGACCCCTGGCGGGTGATATCGTTCCGGCACGTTTTGACGATTGTCATTATGATTAATCTGTCTTTCTAACATTAGGGGGAGCCAAACTTGTGCCGGAAGCACGAAAAGATATAATATGACATAATAAAGAATTATCTCATCTTGATCGACGATCAAATGAATGTGAACTAGAAGTTCAAAGTATAATTCATTTGCAGAACATTACAAATCAATTACCGGATGCATTTGCAGACAGCCAACTGGTTGTAAAATCCCACATACCAGCTCTCAATGTACCTATAAGAATTGATGTCTCAGAAGAACAAAATACCAACAAAATGGCAAATGAATCTACACAATGCCTGAAGCGTGGTAAACCTTTTGGTGCAAAGGATAAAATTTCCCGAAAGAAAAGAGCACCATTAGAAAATGTGAATAATAATAATCACCAGACTCAGACAAATATAATATCTAATGACTCTTCTGAAACTCCCTTCATGTAAAGGAATCGCCAAATGAGGAACCTAATGAAGATGATCAGGTACCTGATAACAATGAGATCTCAATTCGCTATGTATTATCGGGAGAGGTCTTAGATCAAAAGAAAACTATTATCGACGATATTTTTGCGTATAATATTGCTTTTAATCTCACCAAATGTGAAGATGAAATAGAACCACAATCCGTCGAAGAATGTCGACGTCGAGATGATTGGCCA
>JAOYMZ010030136.1:0-16779 GCA_025802335.1 Pinguicula primuliflora | reverse complement strand
TGACAATGGTAGCTGAAAATCCTGTCATTTGATGGATGAGTTCCTTGAGGATACTTTCGGATTGAGGAAGATGTGTTCTTCTCGTACATTTCGAAGTATACAAATCTACATCTTATCATGAGAACATTGACTAACCCGATAGTAAAAATGGCTTAGTGTCATAAAGAACGTATGGACTGAATGAAAACAAATGAGGTTTGAGAACTATTCGATCTACCAAAACGTCGAAAACCAACTGGATGCAAATGGGTATCCTGGTTAAGTACGATATGGATGAATTAATCGAAAAGTTCAAATCCCAACCCGTGGGGAAAGACTTTACCCAATTTGGGGGTGTTGACTACGAAGAAATATTTCTTTTGTGGTGAGCATGACTCTATTCGCCTACTTCTGGCCTTGGTTTACATAGATCAACCTGTCGAGTTTGTCCCAGCAGGAAAAGAAGACAAGTGTGTCATCTTAAAAGATTCATGTATGGTTTAAAACAGTCTTCCAGATTATGTTACCTCTAATTTCATGAAGTTATTACGTTGTATGGTTTCATCATGATAGATGAGGACCATTGTTTGTATGTCATAAGGACAAAGGAAATAATCTTGTTTCATTTTTCATATGTTAGCGACATACTGTTGGCCAGAAACAACATGGAAAATATCAACTTCGTTAAAAAATGGTTGTCCTCTATCTTTGAGATAAAGGATATGTGTGAATCTAGGTATGTCATAAAGTTGAGATTTGCAAAAATCATTCTAAGAGATTGTTGGGTCTGTCTCAACAAACAAAATCTTAGAGCGATTCAATATGCATAACTCAAACCTGTTGATACTCCTGTTGATAAGAGTTTGGCACTAAGCCTCAAGCAATGCCCCAAAATAGATAAAGAGAAAGAGGAGATGAGCACAGTTCCTTATACAAGTGTTATAAAAAATTTAATGTATGTCATGTTATGTACACGGCTGGACATTTGTTTCGTGGTTGGACTGATGAGTCGTCACCAAAGAATCCCGGGACCTACTCATTGACAAATAGTTGAGTAAATCATTCATTATCTATGCAGTATCATATGACTGATCTAATTGTGTTATCAATGGAGAGATATATACTCAAAAGGATATATGGATGTCGATTGGGAGGCGTCTTGGTGAGTCTAAGTTCACCTCTAGATATCACATCATCTTCGATGGGGGAGTCATATCATGTGCAGTAATAAGTAAGACTGCATTGCTATGTCAACTATGGAAATAGAGTATGGTCGCTATTGCAATAAATACTGTAGCGATTTTGTTCGCTAGGGATTCAAAGTTCTATAGGATGACGAAGTGCATCCAAAAAAGATATTGCTTTGTTTTGGATAATAAAGGCATAACATATTCAAGTATATTCATTCTGATAAGATGATTATAGAATCAATGACCAAACCTGTTCCTAGGGATATGTTTAGAGCTCATATCATGAGTTTAGGAGTTCGTAGGGTTTGACGACATCTTGTAGAAATGTAAGAGGATATGTAAGAGGATATATTTATGTAAGGAATTGATTAGTGAAATAGAAAGACGTTTTATTTCTTCACGTTATGCAATTATTATGAGTTTGCAAATCAATTACAAAGGCTCAATATAGAATGTCATAAAGCGTTACGATTGGCCCTATCACACGGAGAATCACCCTTATGCTTGTGTAGCAGGAAGGATGAGACTGATCGAGATGACCTCAGTCGCTTAAGTAGGTCTGAAATGAGATTCTTAGAGAATTGAATGTGAAATAATTGGGTTCACATTAAGTTTAAAGCCGAATGTATAGGATAAAGACTATATGTTTTTATCGATAGCTGCATTCGCATGGTATAAGATCGTGACGTACCCATTTGAGTGGGAGCCATACCATGACACACATATCATACTGTGTGTGCTATAGATCGACCGTTGTGATAATGTCAATAGTTTTCCCATGATTATCATTGTGTGATCGCAGGACCTTTTTCTGGTACACCCTGAGCGTTACTTTTCGACTTAGAACTTTGACTTGAAGTTGAGGCTTGATGATGCTACTTTAGTATGAATCCAACAACTTTGGTTCTTAACAGTCATGCGGACCATGCTAGGAAAGTAGTCGAGTTGGTCATTAGTGTCTAAGGAAGGATCTATCTTGCTCACCATATTTGTCCGGGCAGTTACATTATGTATGTAATCAAATATTATATAGCTTAAAGGGAATTCGTATATACAGATGATGCAAAGAGTATCTGGGGTACCAGCATTGTGAAAATGTCATGTTAGTTTGATGGTGACTTAACATGACATTACGTGTTACTTATATTGGTCGCACAACTTATTACTCATATGAAGTATCGAGAGAAAGTTTGAACAATCCATTGCGGCTTGTGTAGCCGAGTGGGAGCTGTTAGGGTGTGGCTTGTGTAGCAGAGTGGGAGCTGTTAGGATATGACTTGTGTAGCGGAGTGAGAGCTGTAAGACAAATACGTTATTACATTAAACAGTACGGCTTATGTAGACAAGTGGTAGCTTTTGGACGTTAACGTAATTATGGCAAAATGTAATTAAGGATTAAATTATAATTAATTTGTTTAATTGTAATTTATATAATTACATTATTGGCCCATGTCTACTCCTATAAATATGGAGATTCCCAAACCCTAACATAGGCTTTGATGCTTAATTGTAAGCCTTCATTCCAGTTTTTATAATTCTCTCGAAGTGTTGCCTCGTCATCTTCGAATGAGAGTTTTGAGTTGTGGAATACCACCGGGACTCTAGTAGCCCCGTTTGAAGATCTGTTCAACCGGAATATTACGATCACCCACGCTTCCGCTATGAAGGTACGATTTTATATTCGTATTCAATTATTAGATTTGTTTTGATATTTAGAAGTCAATCCTACATTTATAAACTATTGCACCAATTTATTCTGAAAACTTTTGGACAATGTGCCAAATGCAGCACCTATGAAGTGTATCCGGAAGAACATTGACAAATGTTTTGGTAATTGCTGGGTCTTGATCAGTGATAATAATTTTTGGTGGTCTGGCTGGCATAGCTAGCAACCACTCTCTAACAAGCCACTCAAAATGATCATTGGTTTCATAATTTAAAAATGTAGAACCAAATAGGACAATCTGACGATGAAGATTAGCCCCTAATATTGGGACAAAAATCATACAATAGCTGTTAGTATTATATGTCGTATCAAACACCACATCCCCAAAATAATGATAAGACCATCTGCAAGTCGCAACTGTACAATAGCAATGGTTCATCCTTCCCTCTTCATCCTCCTTTATTGACAACTTGAAGTCGGAATTCTTGTTGACCTCATCTTGAAAGTGTTCCGTCAACATATTGGCATCATGTCCTGCCAAGCTATTCTGATAGCCTTTTCTAGCATTATAAAGATCACGCTTCAAAAATCTACATTCTCTAGACTCTGGGATATTCATTTGTTGACATGGCGGGACATTTGCAGCTGCTAGAAGAAGTCGAATGGAGGATAACCTCTAGGGCTGGGTTTGGTATCCAGGCTAGGCAGGGTTTGCTGGGGGTTTTCGGGGCTTACCCTGTCAACCACCCGTTTGGTGTCCGACTTTTTAAAAATCATCTGCTCGGGGTTTACGGTCCGGGAAGGGACAACTGCTGGCCAACTCGAGTTTTTTTATCCCTCTTACGAGAAGGGTTTGCAGAATCCCTGAGTTACCCGAAATGTCCAATTACGAAATTATCCCCAAAATCAAGGACCATTTGGTCATCTCATCTTCTCTCCTCTTCTCATCTTCATTGCAGTAATCCAATATCATCAATTTCTCTGTCCTTCGACGGCATCCCCTTTCCTTCGACGGCTTCTCTTTCCTCTGATGGCTTCTCTTTCCTCCGACAGCTTGTCTGTCCTCGCCACGGCGTCCGAAAGTCCCTTCAATCCGGCGATAGAATTCGTGAAAAAGGGGAAAATGAAACCATCGGCGGAAACCTTTTGGACGATTCTTGAGACTGAGGGTTGCGGATGCCATTAGTCGGCGGACATACGGTGGATTTTGCATTTCTAAACTGCCCATACAAAAGCATATTGACGTGAAGTTCCTTATGTTTCAGTTGGACTTCAATGAATTTTACAGCCATTTGAGAACCAGTTTGGATTGGAAGGTTCTACTAAATGAAACCTTATCAATTTTATGCGGTTCTAGTCGGCGGCGAGGAGGTGACTTCATTTTGGAGAAGATGAATATATTTTTTATTTTAATTAATCGCATCCGTTAGATTTTAGTTAAATGAATGGTCAAGATTAGATGAAATATAAGGGCAAAATGGTAAAAATTACAGATTCTGTCTGAAACCCTAGTTTAATCCCCTCGAATAGTTGTGATACCGAACAAGCAGTTAAAGTATTTCCATCAGTAGCTCAGTTGTTACCAAACAGGATTGCAAAGGGACTCCCGCGGTTCTCCTATAGCTTCCCAAAACCAAGTTTATTTTGTCATGGACACCAAACCCAGCCTAGATAAATTTGTTGGCGGCGCGTAGGAAGCTAGATTCCTTCTATCGTTCACTTGGAAGAAATCAGCAAAATCGACGGGCTGGAGAAAGCAAAAATTGGAAGATACAAGTAAAGCAGAAATGCTATGCCGGACGAAAAAGAATGACAAGAATCGCAAGAAAATTATCCTAGTCAGCAAAGCAGGTGAACTACTTAAGATTTTGTTAGCAATTTATTTCATTTCTCTATGCAGCGGTCACCACCCTCTCTCTCACACATTGTCAAACAGACCCACTTACAAACCCAACTGAAAATGAACAGATCTGCAGAATTACACTTAGAATTTTAACAAGCAGAATATGAATAGAAGAAAAATACACACAATTCTACTCTCCTTCTCACAAAAAATTCTTTCTTTCTTGATTCTGCATTTTGCAAAATCGACTGAAGAACAGGTGTATTCTTTTGTAAGATTTTGACTCACGATCTGTTGTTGCTGCTTGTGTTCTATTGCTGCTGCTTGTATTCTGTTGCTGCTGCATATACTCTTGTTTTCAATCTTTTTTTATTTCTTCAAATACCCAGCTTCACTTTTTGTCCTTGTAGAAAGCAAGCATATGATGTTGCTGAGGGTACTGATAGCCCCAATATAGTTGTATTCTTTTGGGGTTATGCTCATCACCTGTTTGTTGCGTACTCTTCGGCTCAAATTCTAAGTGTAATTCAACACATTTGTTCATTTTCAGTTAGATTTGTAAGTGGGTCACTGTGTGTGACAATGTGAGAGAGAGACTAGTTCCTAGATGAAATAAATTAAGTTGTTCACGTGCTTTTGGTGAGGTGGACAATTTTCTTGCGATTCTTGCTCTCTGTTTTCTTCCGGCATAGCATTTGTGCAAGTAAAGGGGAACGTTCTGATATTGTAACATGCAAAAAGATGTCGGAATTAGAATGAACTTAAAAGAGATTTTAATCTGACGGTTAAAATCAAAGTAAAAAGTTGTATTTTTTTAGAGTTGTGCATAAGAAAAAAAATCTGTACACATATGTATCGGGATGTGTACAAATTGCAACTTTTTTGTTTTGATAAGTATTCAAATTGCTACTTGATCCCCACTTGAATATTTTGGAGATATTAAAAAGGAATAAAAAATAATATTTTAGAAAGCACGTATAGAGGCGCTTAAACTCAGTTGGTTACGGCAAAAAAAAAAATGATAACCAACCTTATGAAGCCTATTATTCCTTGGAAGCAGCCCCTCAAATTTGTCAATAGCTAGAAAGTGCAGAAACACCATGAGAAATAAAGCAAGTAAATACAGATGTTCAAATAAAAGGAAATACACAAACAAATATATGGAAAGTATGATTTTGTCTCTTACACTTGATGCCAATATGCTTATAATAGAACTCGATATCATAACTTCATCACGTCCACCTACAACAATGGTAGTGATTCTTCAAAGGACGTTAATCAACAAAGGACAAAGCTGAGACAGATGAGGGCAAAGCTGAGACAGATGAGGGCAAAGCTGAGACAGATGAGGGCAAAGCTGAACACATGGAACAAGATAGTTTTCGGCAGAGTGGATAGAAATATTGAGAAACTTCATAACGACATTGCAGCATATGACTTGCAGGCAGAACTGATACCGTTGACTGATGATGAGAAACACAGAAAACGTATGATCTGGATTGAACTGCAGAGTGCATTGACGGCAAAAAAAATGGTACTCCACCAAAAATCACTGTCCAGATGGATAAGAGATGGTGATAACAACACCAGATACTTTCATGTCAGGCTTAGAAATAACAGAGCCAAGAACACAATAAGGGGCCTTATCATGAATGGAAACTGGTGTGATGAGGTGAATCTGGTTAAGAATGGAATAATAGAGCACTTTCAGAAAATATATGCAGCCCCTCCTCGCAACAGACCCTCCCTGGACATCCCGTCAAGAAGCATTATCTCAGCAGATGAAAACACAGCTCTGATATCTGATTTTACTAAGGAAGAGATCACACAGGCAGTGCAGAGTTGTAACTCTGATAAAAGTCCAGGAGCAGATGGATTCTCATTCATGTTTATACAGAAAAACTGGAGATATTAAAACAGGATGTGATGAACTTCATGACAGAGTTTGGAAGAACAGGAAGATTATCTCAGGGGTTAACTTCTACCCTTATCACGTTGGCACCAAAAATTCAGAATCCACAGTCATTAGAACATTACCGCCCCATATCTCAAGTTGGATGTTGTTATAAGATCCTAGCAAAGGTACTGGCAGCACGGCTGAGCAAAGTTATAGGTGGGGTTATCAACAGAAGTCAAACTGGATTCCTGAGAGGAAGACAAATACTGGATGACATACTTATAGCAAATAAGGTGGTACACACGTATAAGATAAATAAATGACCCTTAGTACTGCTCAAAGTAGATGTCAGCAAAGCTTTTGATTCAATTAACTAGGACTTCTTATTTAATATGATGCGGAAACTTGGTTTTGCTGAGAAGTGGGTAGGCTGGATGAGAGAATGTGTAACCACTGCTAGAGCAGCAATTTTGGTAAATGGAAGCAGCTACTGGAAATTCAGATTAAACCGTGGCCTGAGACAGGGGGCCACTATCGCCATACCTTTTCCTAATCACAGTAGAAGGCTTAAGCCTGCTACTACAGAAGGCAGAAGATCTGAATCTCCTTACAGGTGCCAAAATAGGGAGCCTTTGGTTAAGTCATCAGCAGTACACGAATGATACCCTACTGCTAGCAGAAGGTACAGACACAAACACCCTTGCATTTAAAGCTATACTCGCTGTTTTTGAGCTTGTTTCAGGATTATCAGTGAACTTCCACAAGAGCAAACTATATGGGCTGAACCTGGGTCAAGACAGAATCATCGCCTACTCAGCAACCCTCATGCGCCTCAATGAGAAGCTACCCTTCCTGTACCTGGGATTACCGATTGGTGACTCCCCAACAAGATTGAGAATGTGGGAGGAAATGATATCCACAGTAGAATCAAGATTGCAAAAATGGGACGCAAAATTCCTATCCTTCGCTGGAAGAATAACACTGATCAAATCAACATTGACTAGTGTTATGGTGTACTACTTCTCTGTCTTCAGAGCCCCAGCTCAAGTTCTTAAGAAGCTAACAAAATTGCTAACGAGATTCTTATGACGCTCATCTAGACGACACTCGGTGAGACCAATACACTGGGTGAAATGGAAGCACCTTTGTCAAGAAATCAAATCTGGTGGTTTGGGACTGAAGGACCTTAAGACACTAAATCTAGCCCTTCTCGCTAAATGGGTATGGCGCTGGAAAACTGAGTCGGAAAGCCTATGGAATGTAGTGATTAGTAGCAAATATTTTGGGACATGGGATCATATGTCTGAACTGCAACTAATCTCAATACCGGATAACACCTCCAAAGTGTGGGAGAGTATATGGCAAGCAGCAGTACCCGAGGCATGGTTCAACAATGGATTGAGGATATCAATTCAGTCAGGCAGTGCAGCTTTGTTCTGGAGATCAAATTGGATTGGGGCAAGTACGTTTGCAACCTTATACAATGATTTATTTCGCCTAACTCTTGACTGTAATGTAACAGTGAGGAACATTATGCTCGAGGAGCACAGAGAGTTAATGTTCAGACGTCCACTACACGACCGGAGCTTACCAGACTTGGAGCGCTTAAAGATCAAGCAGGAGAAACATTCATAGAATGGGATGGCTCAAATTCGTGGTGCTAGGATTACATGGTCACCGACAGCTACACGGTGTCATCAGCATACAGGGCAATCCAACATCAGCAAGAAACTCAGATTGAGCAGAGAAGAACCCATCTGGCAATAGTCTGGAATGTACTGGCGCCAAAGAGAATCCAAACTTTCGCATGGAGGCTTCTCCAGGACCGTATTCCAACAATTAGAAACATCAAACGCCGAGGATGCACAATATCCGAAGCAGAAGCGAGGTGTGTATGGTGCGGGATGGAGGAAGAGGTCGCAGATCATCTATTCTGTGCATGTGCACACACACAACAAGTTTAGACGGAGATACAGGCTTGGTTGGGGATACCTCAAGCCCAGCTAGACAATGTTCAACATAGCTTAGATCATTTCATGAATGGAGCAACAATGAAGCGCTGGAGAACCATTCTCAAGGCAGTTTGGCAAGCAGTTATGTGGTTCCTATAGAAAGAGAGAAACAATATAAGATTTGATGACGAAGGGGTGCCAGATACAATTGAGACCATAAAGGTGACCGTGTGGTACTGGATTTAGGTACGTGGGATAGCTCCACCGACAGCGACGCTAACTGACTGGCTCATGGATCCTGCGCTGTTATTCAACCGAATTGAGCATCGCTTATTTGATGTCCACTGAGACGAGTCGATACAATAGGTTCATGCTATTCTACTTCTTAATAAGAATGTACTGAATAGAGCTTATAGCAGTGTCTCATTGGATCAGTCTAGTTGAGGTTTCTGTAACTTGATAGAAATTGCCAACGAGTATTGCGATCTCTCATACAGCCGACAGAATAGAGCTTATAGCAGATGTGGCTATGAGTATATGCAGATGTGGCTATGAGTATATGTAAATACAACCATGTACACAATTTTTTGAGGATGGAATGAAATCATTTACCTATAAAAAAAAGGACAGCATGGGGGGATAGAAGACAACATTGCACAACATAACGAACAAATTTGAGGAAGAATCGAATGAAGCTTACAGAGCGCAAACGGGACGGAGGAGATACAAATCCTACATGAGAATACAGACACCAAAGTGGGTGAGGCGCAAATTGCGATCAGAGGCGGAAAATGGGCGGATTTAGACCTACCGCAGGCGCAAATCGGGTGAGTCCTGCAACTGCACTAAAACCCAAGTGCAGAGGAATGAAAATTAAGATGAAGCCAAATTGACGAAGGCAGATGAGGAGAAGCGAGGACAAGTGAGGAGAAGAAACCTTCGAGATGGTGTAAAGATGAAGGAGTGCAGGTGAAAAAAAAACATGAAGGCACTACACGACAACCGCAAGGAAATTCCTGACGGTGTTAACTCGGCCTGACGAAAAAATTGCCTTAGAATTATTTGTATAGGAGTCAGCATGTGTGTACCACAATCGCAAACCTGGAAAAATGATAGAACATTCAGTTAATCCATTCAGAATAAAGGCAAATTCCAGTAGGTTACTGAAGGCATTGAAAAAATTCGAAGCACGAAAAATCAGTAACATGTTAAAAGAAGTAAGCAACCTTAGACTTAGAGGCGGCTCCAGAAATTCTCATGGGTTTATGAAGAAGATAATCTGGTTGCTGCAAAACAATCTTTTTAATCAAAAAGGAAACAGGAAACAATAAACCAATTTAATCATGGCAAAAAATCGGGAAAAACTCAGTTCGGTTACTGCAAAAAAAATGATAATCAACCTTATGAAGTCTATTTTTCCTTGGAAGTAGTCCCTCAAATTTGTCAATACCTAGAAAGTGCAGAAACGACCATGAGAAATAAAGCAAGCAAATACAGATGCTCAAATAAAAGGAAATACACAAACACATATATGGAAAGTACGATTTTGTCTCTTACACTCGATGCCAATATGCTTATAATAGAACTCGATATCATAACTTCATCACATCCACCTACAACATTGGTAGTGATTCTTCAAAGGTTAATCAACAAAGGACAGAACACATGGAGGGATAAAAGACAACATTGGACAACATAACGAACAAATTTGAGGAAGAATCGAACGAAGCTTACAGAGTGCAAACGGGACGGAGGAGATACAAATCCTACATTGAGAATACAGACACAAAAGTGGGTGAGGTGCAAATTGCGATCAGGGGCGGAAAATGGGCGGATTTAGACCTATCGCTGGCGCAAATGGGGTGAGTCCTGCAACTGCACTAAAACCGAAGTGCAGAGGAACGAAAATTAAGATGAAGATGAAGCCAAATTGATGAAGGCGGATGAGGAGAAGCGGGACAAGTGAGGAGAAGCGAGGACAAGTGAGGAGAAGGAACCTTCGAGATGGTGTAAAGATGAAGGAGTGTGGGTGAAAAAAAAACACGAAGGCACTACACGACAACCGCAAGGAAATTCCTGGCGGCGTTAACTCGGCCTGATGGAAAAATTGCCTTAGAATTATTTGTACTAGTTATTGCCCGTAGCTGAAGCTACTGTTGCGTAAAATTACCCGCATCTGACATCGAAACAGTGTAAAATCATAGAAGTCACATCTCTTATCGAACGTGCTGGTAATTATGGTAACATCCATTTCGATTAACAATAAACGATTCACTGTATAAAATTGATATTAAAAATGGTAGGAAAGAAACTATTTTTAATAAAATAATCAAAAAGTATAAAAAAGAGTAATAAAAAAACGGAAAAATAAAGAAAGAAGGTTCAAAAAACTTGGGGCCAACCAATAAGAGAAAGGCAAGGCACTCATCGAAAACTCGAGGATTGGTTTTTGGTTGATGTCGTTTCATTCAAAAACTTGGTCGCAAAATTTATCTTTACCACCGTCGCTTAATTATATAGGATAAATGCTAAATGTATTACCAACTAACCCAATACAAATCGAATGGCTCTTGAAGGAGAGATTGGGCTCCACACAAAACACACACACCAACTATGGTGTATGTGTTTTGTGCTAAGCGTTTGGCTTAAATTCGATTTTGCCTTCGGTTCGTGTCAAAAAGGGTTGGTTTAGTGATTTTGGGAGTGACAATTGCACTCATAGATCACGAATTCAAATTTCATAATCAACATTACCTATTAAAAAAAAGGATATATAGAAAAGTGCACCATATGCAGCCAGTCACGAGGATCACAACTTGCAGGCTAAGAGGCCCAAACTTTCCAATTGCTTCGAAGAAAAAAAGTTCAGTGGGGGTGGCGTGGAAATTAAGTTATGGCAAAGTATTTTTTTGACATTATTTTTATATTTTTTTTGACGAAATGAAATGTAAAACTATTTACACCATACTCTCAGTGATACCTTTTGAAGAAGTTCTTACCAACATTAATAGGACTTTACATTTTTTGGTGAAGCCGGCATAACCAATCCGAATTCTCTCCGTAAGGTTATTTCAAAACCCTTCATTTTGATAAAATTTCAATGCAAAAAATGAAATAGTATGATAATAGTGCGCTATGTCAATATTGTACGAAGGGAATGGGGTCCTGATCTTATAACGAGCAATTCCATCAGGTAGAAGTTGGATTTATTAAATGACCATGTAAATAGCATTAATAGTGATTTAATGAGGTGCGTTTATAAAATAGATGTATATAGTCCAACTATTTAACCGAGGTGGTTGGCCTAGTGTTTTTGAGCGAAATAATTTTCTCATCCTGTATTGCGTACATCTTACCCTCCCCATACCCTGCCTAAGGGCGGGATTTACTGGGTATTTTTGGTTTGGTTTGGTTGGCCTAGTGTAGGAGGCCTGAAACTTAAGTTTTCAAAGAGGGATCAAGTGTGAGGTTCAATGCAAACAATTCTTTAGAGCCACGACCGCGGGACAAAGGCCCGAGTCTTACCTGGTCCATGTGGAGGGGTTGCTTTGCATTGATCTCATGAATTAGTCGGGCCGAAATGATTCCGAATACCATAGTTATCCACAAAAAATATAGTTGAACTATTTATATTTTTTATTAAGTTCACTGCACCAACCCCTCCTGGACAGTTTTGTTATTCAATCTCAAACTTTTCTTCCAAAATTGTTATGTATACATACTATTTTTATACATAATTTATATTTACTGTCGTTTTGCTTTGTGAAATACTAGGTATACTTACTATTTTATATATAATTAAGTTCAACATATGAAACGACGTCGTTTTGTGTATTAAAATGTTTGCGTTTTAAACAAAACGACGTCGTTTTACCACACATACTTAATTATGTATAAAAAAAGTAAGTATGCCTAGCATTTCTCTTTTGCTTTTTACAATTCATTAGTAACTTTCGTTTTGTATTTAATACTTATATAAAATGACATCCACTTTTAAAGTAATAAGCATAAAACCATATTATGTATTGAACTAGTACAAAATGACTCTGTTATGTCTGACTTATTCCTTCTCTTCAACTGCGTGTGCGACGAGATTGAATCATAGTAATCTCTAGAAATAGTGCAGCTGCTTTATCTTTCATCTGCTTTTACACTTCTGGATTGATTTGCATTTTGCAGTTAGGATATTATAGAGTTGGTTGGGAACACGACCTTTCAAGTGATTTGCTGGATGACAGGATTTAAGAACTTGGCATGAACTTTGATGGGCAAGCTTTCTTTCAAAGAACTACAATCACCTTCACTGCCGTTTGGCTTTCCGATCAGGAAATTTCTCCATCTCTGATCATATTTATACTGTAGGTCTCTTGCAAGCCATTTCCACTTTTGGTTTCTTCTCAATTATCACTTTTGGATCTCTCTGCTTCCATTAATTGACATAATCTTGTTGTGCAGATTCTGGGTGATCATATTCTGCTTATTGGTGGCTGCAATTTACTCACTTGTTGTTTTATCTTTTTTTTAATAGGTAATACCACTGAGAGCATTTGTGTGTGTGATTATTTGTGATAAAAAAAAATTCAGACTTGGGTGGTTTTGTGATATTGATTCACCCTGAGAAGCATCAACTATCTATGCTTGTCAATGTCAATGACCAGTAAATTTCTTGTGGTCATCTGCAGGTAGTTGATGATGTTCTTCAACAAGCTAATATAACTAAACCATGGCTACTGTCTTGAAACGAGATCCCCTTGTGATTCTTCGAATGGACGGGGAAGATCTTGATGCATTTCTCAATAGTCCATCATTTGAGCCACACATGACTTGCATATTTTCCAGAATTCAGATACCTGATGGCTCACTCAGAGACTATTTCATCAGTGCTTTTGAGAAACTTGGTGTTGATCAGGGGATGCCCCCTGTTGCAGATCCTTTGGTAATATATAAGAGCCAAGCTTTAGTTGATCCACATTCGGAAAGCTATGTTCTGAAGTTCGATTTTACTTGTATATCTGTTTCTCATTCTCTTTTTCTTTTTGGGTTCTTGTAAGGTCATGTGTAATATTCTTGAACCAGCTTTGGAGTCCCTTGGGGAATCTCTTCTGGAGACCGTTTTACCGGAGAAATTCGTGGTCCAATTCAGACGAGTTGCAGGGAATGTAGTGAAGCTTCTCAAGGAACAACCAGTTATTGTTGCACACAGCCAGACTACATTTGATGGGAGTGGAATTAAGAGATTGCTGTCTAGCAAATTTGAGTTGGATAAGGTCTCCGAGACTGACTTGGCTTATTACAACTTCAGTTCTAAATTCTCAAGATCTTAATCTCTTTCCACTTAACCGATTTCCAGATATTGTATTCTGCCGCAAAAAGTGTTCCAAGAGATGAAAATGGCCTAATACCAAAGGAACACTTTGGTGCAGCACTTGAGTTTGTTGCTGCATCAGCTGGCTTACCCCCTCTTGGCCTTGATCCACAGGTGCTTTCACTGTAACGCCGCATATTTTGTTTTCGATGATCGAACAATACTTGAACATATAACCCGATGAGATAGTTGCTTTACCTTGCAGATGGACAAACTTATGAGGGACACTTTGAACACATTTGATTGTGGGGATGGTTCAGCTGTGAGAGAAGATGAGTTTAAGAAGCTGCTAAGGGAAATTCTTGGAAACCTTATGATGAAACTGGAAGCCAATCCTGTTTCAGTGTCCATAAATTCTGTAGTGCATGAGCAGATTGATTCTCAGCCATCTTCTCCATAGATGGTGAACAAAAGCACAGGCTTCAGTGTATGGGAAAAAAAAGACATGTAACTCTCAAGCATGTCCTATATAACTTGCATTTCCAGTTGGATACAATAAAACTAAGACATGTATCTCTCAAGTCTCAAGCATGTAACTATAAAACTCAATACTCCACAAAACATTACACAGTTGATCAAACTTGAGATCAAAGTCTTGCCGTTCAAAAGTAAAAGGTGCATGTTTGAACACGAGTCGTGCCGTGTATACGTTCTCGGGTAGACTGTGAAATACTATAAGGCACGCCTTTATGTACACCACTTTTGCACACGGGTGTGCATTTGTCCATCAAAACTGGAGGCCACACACCCGATCGACATATGTGGGTCGTGCAAAAGTGTTGTGCACAAGGTCGTGCCGTGTTGTCATACCCTAAACCCTATACGGGTAGATCCCCAATGGAGAGAAGAGATTCTGTCTTGTAGTTGTACAATCCTAGTGTCAAGCTCCCACAAGCATATTGTTATCTTCTTCAAGACCCTAGCATTCTTCAAAAGATAACATACTTAGATAAAGGGTAGTGGGATCACAATCAGGTCCATCAATTTCAACAATTTTCAAATAAACGACTAGGCGTTATAGTGGGCTCGAACGAGGGCTGATATAGCGCACCATCATTCAGCACGCCAATCACACCGCTTGCGTGTGAGCACGCACACAAGCAGTGTGGCGCAATGCATGAATAGCGTTGCGCTATATCGGTGTCCCGCTCGAACCAGCCATAATTCACGTCTTCTACCCACATAACATGATTTTTAAGAATATCAACAGTTCCAAGTATCATGAAGAGAAATTTCCATTCAAAAACAGCGAACAAAAGTCTGATAAATTGGTAAACCATAGTTGTCTAAATGATTAAAATGCAATTTACACCCTGTGGTTTGGGACAAAGTTACTTTACCTCAGTGTTGATTAAAAACTGACAATTTACTCCCATGTGGTTTAAGAAAAGAGCAAATTATCTCGTGTGTATTACACTCGCGGGTATTGAGAGTGAGCGAGAAAAAATGATCAAAAAAAATTATTTTACCCCTTAAGTAATTTATTGAATTTTATTCATTATATTATAAAAATACTATTTAAAAATACAAAAAATTAATTTTTTATTTTATTTTTTCGTCTTAAAATTTTATCAATCATCAAATTATTATTTAATAATTCAAAAATTGAAAATGAGGTTTAATTAATTTTTTGATCTTTTATTATTTTTCAAATATATATGAAGAATCAAATATATATTAGCATTATATAAACTATAAATGTAATATGAACAATTATAACATTAACTGGTACATGCTTACATGTGACAGAGCTAATTTGCTATCTAATCAACGAAAATTACGCGTAATCTATAAAATATAAAAAAAAATACAAAATAGACAATACATAATATAAATATTTTTAAAAAAATATGTAAAAATTAAAAAAATTAATAAATAAACACAATCCAAACACAAAATACTATATATACTTTTGCGAAAAATATTTTGAAATAATATTTTAAATATTTTATAAACATTTAATTTGTAATGTTTTTTTAGATATAACTATTTTAAAAATTTGTAAAACATTTTCAAAAATTATATTTTTATTTGTTTTAAATTTTTACGGTTTTATTAATTTTTAACGAATTTTTTCAAATTTATATGAAATTTCTTTGTTTTTATATTATTTTTATCGAATTGTAATCGTTTTTTCTATCTATAACGGGTTTTATTATGTCTTTTTATTATTTTTTATTTTTGCATATTTTTAATGTTCTATGTTTTAATTTTTTTAATTTTTCAGACTTTTTATTTTAGTAGTTTATATTAATTTAAAAAATAATAAATAATATTGAGTGATAAATATTTTTTTATTTTTTTAATTAAGAATATTTTAATTTTTTCATTATTAATTTTAATTAAAACAAATTAAGAGGTGCGTTGACGTTTCTTAAAACCATATAAGATAAATTATCAATTTTAAAATTAGATGGGAATAAATTCTATTTTACTCTTACTTAAATCATGATCCTGATCCAGTATTAGTGACTTAACAGTATAGAGGTTGCTTTGATTAAATTGATCCCATATTATTATTGGGCTCTATTATTATTATCAAGACCAGATGCAGAGTAATTTTTGCATGTAAAGTCATATATGTACGATAAAAAGTACAACCTCATACTTGTCATCATCCGTTTTCGAAATTGGTCGCACCATTGGAAAGCTTATACATTTTAGATGAAAATCCCCATGCTTTGGTCCGGTTGCCGGAAATTTTAAAACCCTATTTAGGACTACTTAACCCAAGGGAATTTATAACTCTCCGTTAAACGGTGATAACGTCGTCGGAATATTACCAAAATTTGAACATATGCAATTCAATGTATAAGCTTTCCAATGGTGCAACCAATTTCGAAAATGGATGATGCCAAGTATGGGTTGTACTTTTTACCGTACATAT
>JAOYMZ010030125.1:0-16780 GCA_025802335.1 Pinguicula primuliflora | reverse complement strand
AGGCTGAGGATGGCTTTGATGGGCTCAAGAAATGTTCCATCTTTGAGGGGCTCGAGGAGATAATTCCTTCCTTAACAACTAGAACCTAGTGCCGCTGGGAAAAAATTGATTGTGCCACCGGCCAAGCCACCCAGAACTTTGGCGGGAATATACCAATCCATGAAATGTGGCAGAGAAGAATAAAGAAGTCGCTCCATATTAGTGTTGGATAGACTAGCTTTTGTCGTGCAATGTGCTTCCACATTATTTAATCTGACTGTGAATTGGATTGAAACAGCGTGGCAAAGTTCCATCATTCTATGAATGTGTCGTAGGAGCTCTGTGTTCAGCACGTCGTTGGACTGTCTGGAGATGAACTTGACTGCCAGCATACTATCTGAATGGATCGTAACATTGTATAGCCCTAAATTGTAGATTGACTGGAGGGCGTGTATAATAGCCCAAAGTTCTGCCAATATGACTGAGCAAGACCCAATCTTGACGTTAAATCCTGCCAGCCATAGGTGATGTTTGTCACGTATTAGAGCTCCACATCGAGCTTTGTATGTCTGTCTTCATACCGCAGCGTCCACGTGAACGACATAGTCCCATTGTTGCTCCTCGTACGCGATCGTAGGAGGAATGCTATTGGAAGGTTCAGGTTCGAAGTTTCTACTCGAAGTGGAGACGTGCTTCTTCAGAGTTAGTAGGGCGGGCCACCGTATAAGTCTGGATGGAGATAGCAAGACCGTCAACTGATATTAGTTTGGCTTGGAAAACCTCTTCATTTTTGTTCAGCCAGAGTCAGCAACAAACCATCGAGAAATAGTACTGTGAGACAAAGTGAGTAGACAATGGAGAAATGTAGAGAGAAAACCTATCATGCAAGACCATAGCATAGAAAAACGATGGAGGTAGATTAGGGAAAAGAGACTTCCATATGTATGCACTATTGGGACAATCGCGGAATAGGTGTAGCAAGGTTTCATCCATGTAGCAAAGATGGCAAGATGAGGAGTCCACGATCCTGCAAATATAGCGATGACTGTTCATCCTGAGGTACCCATGAACGGCCTTCCACAGGAATAGTTTTGCTTGCTCCGGAATGCAAAGTGACCAGATGTGATTATTTGAGGGTTGATTTTGAGTATTGTGTATTTGTAGAATGAAGAACACAAGAGTTTTTTTACGTGGTTTGGGAAAATTTCCTACTCCACGGGAGATTTCTCTCCGTTCTTCCTTGCTTCTTTTCATTGTCATGTGTAAAGATTTATAGGAGTCTTTACATCTACGAAATCCCACTTTACATCTACTAAATCTTCATTTTACCAAACCTCTTTAATGTCATCCCATTTTTTCAACCTTGAGCCCCATCCCCATATTCTTGTCAATATCCTTGTCTGGCCTCATCAATGTTTTTGTCTGGGATAAGGCATGAGATAAGGTCAATTCCTAACACTCCCCCTCAAGTTAGGTGTGGGGTATCCAACACCTAATTTGCATAATATCTCATGAAATGAACGTCCATTCACGGCTTTGGTTAGAATGTCTGCCAACTGGTCTTCGGATCTCACATACGTAAGCGTAACACATCCATTCTCTAATTTTTCCTTGATGAAGTTTTGGTCTATCTCTACATGTTTAGTCCTACCATGTTGGACTGGTTTTGTGCAATTTGAATCGCAACTCGGTTATCACACCATAGTGGACATGCATGTGATGGTGCAAATCCTAATTCTGTCATCAACTTCTGAATCCACAATACTTCAGTAATACCACGAACTATTCCTCGGAATTCTGCTTCAGCACTTGATAGAGCCACTACATTCTGTTTCTTGCTCCTCCATGTAACAAGATTACCTCCGACCAATGTGAAGTACCCAGCAGTTGAACGTCTGTCGACTGGATTACTGGCCCAATCAGCATCTGTATAGGCCTCAATCTTCAAATGTTGATTCTTCCTATACAGTATTCCGGTGTCTGGCGTCCCTTTCAGATATCTCAGAATCCTCAAGGCTGCGTCCATATGATCCTTTTGAGGATCATGCATAAACTGGCTGATGACCCCAACTGCATACGCGATGTCCGGACGAGTATGTGCCAAATAGATCAACTTCCCAACCAGATGTTGGTATTGTCCCTTGTTTGTCTTTTCTGCCCCTTCTACAATCTTCAGACCATGGTTTGCTATCATAGGTGTATCTGCCGGTTTACAATCTAGTAGTCCTGTTTCAGCAAGTAAATCGAGGATGTACTTCCTCTGTGAAATATAGATTCCTTGTTTTGATCTGGCAACCTCAATCCCGAGAAAGTACTTCAACATTCCTAGATCTTTCATTTCAAATTCTTTGAAGAGATTCCTTCTTAAGTCTTCAATCTCTGCCGTGTCATCTCCGGTGATAATCATGTCATCAACATATATAATGAGACACGTGATTCCTTTACTACGACGCTTTAGAAACAGGGTATGATCAGAGTTACTCTGGAGGTACCCATACTTCTTCATAGCTAGAGTAAAACGGCCAAACCACGCTCTTGGAGACTGTTTCAAACCGTACAAAGACTTCCTTAGTTTGCATACTTCACCTGGACGAAACCCCCCTGAGAAACCTGGTGGACCCTCCATATATACCTCTTCACTCAAATCTCCATGCAGGAAGGCGTTCTTTACATCAAATTGGTGCAGGTGCCATTCTAGGTTGGCTGCAAGTGAGAAGAGGACCCGAATAGTGTCTATCTTGGCTACAGGAGAGAATGTTTCACAGTAGTCAATTCCATAAGTTTGAGTATATCCCTTTGCCACTAACCGGGCTTTGTATCGTTCAATCGAACCATCTGCTTTCCTTTTGATTGTATACACCATCTGCATCCCACAGGTCGTTTCCCCTTAGGTAGCTTACAAATCTCCCAGGTGTCATTTTTTTCCAAGGCCCTCATTTCTTCCTCCATAGCTTTTTTCCAATCAGGATGATTCATAGCTTCCGTCTCAGTCCTGGGCAACTCATCTGTATATACTGCTGTGGCAAATGCTCGTGCTGATTCAGAGAAACTCCCCCTAACCAGATCAGCAATCGGGTACCTCTGAGACTTTGACACATGATCAGGTGTAAATCTTCTTGGCTTCACACCCCTAGTAGTCCTTGGGGGTAGAACATACTTGGGTCGTAGCAGGAAGGGCATTGGGGGCCATCCTCATGACAGACTTCCTATTATTGACCACCTGTCCCAAGGAAATATAGAATGCAAGAAGAATCTGCCTTATTTATTGCGCTTGCTCCACGCTGGCCTCTGCGAATAAGATTAAATCATTCGCAAGCATGAGATGTGTCAATTAAATCGCCCCTTCTTGAAATATAGTGGTTTCCAATATCCTCCAGGAGCCGCCATCTCAATATCATGGGATAACCGCTCCATGCAACAGACAAATGAATATGGAGAGATCGGGTGGCCCTCTCTCACCCCCCCTTTTAGCTTGAACTCGAGCCCTGCATCCCCTCCTAAAAAATCTATGTGGAACAAAAGTGGAGAGATGACATTATCACGTGAGCTAAATACGGGGGAATGCCAATCTTGTGTAGGTGTATCCAATGAAGCTCCATTCCATCTTGTCAAAAGCTTTTGCCAAATCAATCTTGGTAACCATGTAAGCTTTCCTCCCTTTGCAATTCCGCATGGTGTGTAAAGCCTCTTGTGCTGCAATAATATTCCCTATAATGCTCCGTCCATGGATAAAACTGAATTGATTTTGAGAAATATGATTGGGCGTGATCACCTTAAGGTGTAGCCACAACCTTCATCACAACCTATACACATATATTCACCTAACTAATTGGCTGAAAATGTTCGAGGCATTCAGGCTTGGTGGTCTTGGGTAATAGCGAGATCATGACCTTATTAACTTCAGGAGGGACACAACCTGTTTTAAAAACCTGATGGACGGAAGACAATAGAGAGTTAGGAATTAAATCCCAACTGTGTTAAAAAAATTACATGAGAACCCATCCGGTCTTGTTGTCTCATCTGGAACCATGTCAAATAATGCATCCCGAATTTCATAATTGTCAACTCGTTTGAACAAGAGAGATGTGTGAAGGGAAGATAATGAAGGGAAGCGGCCTCATATGGGATATGGCTGAAGCACATCCCTTTGGTCATTCTCATTGGCTCCAAAGATTAAAGCATAGTATTCCGGGAAGTTATGTAGAAGAGTGGCTACATCGGATGACCAGGACCCACTTCCAATTGTATGCTTTTGGATGAGCGGAACCCCCTTTGTTGCTTATGAATAGAGTAAAAAATCCTTGTGTTCCGATCGCCATTTTTCAACCAATTACTTCAATAGTTTTACCTCTGGAGCATTTCATCACACAGTAGAATATTCTCAAGTTTGGTATGAACAGTGAGCTCCAACCTCTTTAGGTATGCCATGGGCTTCTTAGCATAGCACAACAAAAGTCCAACAATCCTATTAGATAGACGTCATTTTGGTTGAAAGACATTAATGAAAAGGGTTTTCCATTCATCGATGTGCTCAGTCAAGAAATGAAGCGCCTCAAGCAAGGAATCATCGTAGTGCAATTCGTGTCCAGCTGTGTAGATCACCCCTCATGTAATACCCAGACCTTGTAATATCTGAAGTACGTAGTAACGTATGGGGCTGGGTCATCGGATAATCGAAGGGATACACACAGGGGAGAATAGTCGGATGAAATTTGAGGCAGATGCTTTACAACACTACGAGGAAGGATGCAACTGAAAGCTTCGTTAACTAGAACCCACCCAATGTGTTCATGACAGCAACCACGAACCCAAGTAAAGCGAGAACTTGACAAATACAAAGGAGATAAGTCAAAATATGTAACCCATTTGTTAAAATCAACCTGGTGAGGGTTTCCCTCCTGTCTTGTCTTCCCTCTGGAGGAAGGCATTATAATCGCCCAGTGCCCATGTTAAAAGAGTTGACGCTGCAATTGTGGAGAGCTTAGGCCATAGGGACTTTACAATTTTTGGATTAGGAGATCCATAAACTGCAGTGAGGTTCAAGGTTATCTGGTCAGAGTGTCACACATGAAGATGGACAAACTGCCAATCGATCAAGAGATCTTCCCCAATCTCTTCTTTCAATGCTTGCTTAGATACTTGTATATTTCTTTCACATTAAGCTTTTTTGCTATGAATGTACGTCTTGTCTGTTCTACTCCATCAAGAGAGATCTCTAATCCCATACAGTAGGCTAAACATCTGAGTGGATGGAGTCGAGATTTAGGCATCGAAAGATTCCTGAAGCATATGTATTGACTGGTTGTGGTTTGTTGGTTCGGCCTAGCACGCACACACATCTTGAGATGCTTGAATGTAAGCCGGTATGGAACTAAAGATCTTTTACACTGACTACTAGCTGAATAGTGCTTATGTGATAGTTTCTCATTTTGAGCTTAAATTTCTCTGAGATCATGTGGTTAGGTGATATTTGCTACTTGAGTTCTATGGTAAAAGATGCTTTAGTATGTTTTCACTCTGAGTTTTTCTTGAGGACAAGCAAATGATAGGTTTGGGGTGGTTTGATAAGTTGTTTCTAGGCCAACTTATTGTACTGTTCTTATTTATTTATTGTCGTAATTCAAGCACTTCTCTCTTATTTTTGGTCACTAATGCTATCTATTTTGTGTTATAGGATCCCCTTAGGAAGATTGGCACAAAAGAAGAAGAAATGGTTAAAAAAGATCAAGAAGATAATATTTTCGCACTTTGTGCTGTCAGCCTGCAAACAGTTTTGTCAACTTTGACAAGAAAGACCATATCTCAAGCTACAGAGCTTAGAATGACCTCATTCTAATGCCATTGGAAACTATACTCCAAGGGCTTTCCAAATCTGTAGGACACGCTGAAATAAGTCTCCTACAAGACATATTCCTACATGAATAAGGAAAGAAGGAGAAAAGTTCGAAAATCTCGGAGGTTGTACTTATCCAAAAAATTGTTTCGTCCAAGAAGTGTATCTCTTCAACCAGGATGAATATGGACCTGAAATTTCACCACGATACAGATTGAAGAGTCATCTACAACTTTGGTAGGATATACACAGGAGGCCTCCCTTATAGAGTTTGGAGCCAATCTATCCAAACTGGGTCCAGAAGCAAGTATAAAGACGCAACTACCCCTTTCAGCTCGTATATCTCTCAAACCACTGCAAGGATCGAGCTGTAATTTCACAGGGACGTAACCCTAAGTGTCTTGAACAACTCTTATATACACATGAGATATAAAAGAGGTGTCCAAGATAGAGTTTGGAGCCAATTGACCAAACTGAGTCCAGTAAAGCTGCAATGTTCGAGATGCAACTTGTATCGAGTGTAACTCTCAAACGGCTTGGAGGATTGACCTGTAATTTCACAGGGAGCTTGCCCTAAAAGTACTATACGACTCTCATTCTTGAAAAAAAAACACTGGATATGGTAGAAGGGGCGATATTGGCGACTGAATGCCAGGATACTGAGATCGGAGACGGAGAGATTGAATAAACAAGGAAGAATTCTAAATTCCTTTTTGTAATTCTTTTCTTTCATTCTTTGGATGTTAGAAAATACGAAATTGATCATGTGAACACCCGATTTTTGGCATTTAGAGATTGAATTCTCTGCTCTAGTTCTTTTCCCTTTAGTTAAAGCTTGAATTCTTACATAATTGAATTCACTATGTATTTGCTTATATTGGAATTGAATTTGTCTTTATCCATGAGCATAAGTAGCTAATTCTTTTGTATGTGATTGTAGGATAGTTCTTGTACATGAATTGATTTAGGGCAGCCAATTAGTTGAAGTTAATAAGCTTATTTATCATTTGTTGTTTTTAATTATCTTCGATTATCTAGGGTACGTAGGACCACCAAGCCATGAACTTTAGGAAATTCGAGATAATAGGACCATCGAGCCTTAAAGACTAAAGAAGTAGGATCACCGAGCCACCCTTTAGATAGTTCAAGCAAACGATATCCTAGTTTAGGCACCATTGGTTTGGGTCTAGTTAGGAATGTTCAATACCTGGGTCTCAGTCACAATCTATCAACAGAACTAGCATTAATTAATAGATTGTAAGTTAGAAGATAACCACCTAGAAGTGGAAAACCCTATAACTTTCATAATTGATGTCGGGTATCCTAAACATGCACAATCAATCGATAGTTTATTAGTGATTAGCAAGATAGTAATATAAATCAACATACAATGAGTCCTTGAGGTTCAATCTCGGGGATGTATTTTGTACACTTACGAGTATTTATTTGATCACACACTACACACAGATCAGTGGTAAAGCCATTTAGACATGTTTAGTGACAGATGATGAGACAGGATGAAAATCAATGGTAGTCCCCCCCTGAGATAACGGCTGAAGCCGAGGTTACGGCATCCGAGGTGGTAGCAGGTTGAAGCAGGGTTGTTACAGGGGCAAATTTCTTCACCCAGATAGGATCATTGTTGAGTGCAGGATTCCTACGTTTTGCCTTTAATCGAGGACGAGGGATGGCTGCAGTCTTACTGTTATTGGTTAGAAGGGATTGACCATTAGGGTTGTCTTGCGAGGTGTTATTATGTGCAGGAGAGTCAGAGTCCAGCTTACTCAGGATTGCATATATGGAGGTGTGGATGACTCTGCCTGAAACAACATTTGTGGGCCTTTTGCCGTGCTTCACAACCATCATCCAAGGGCCGAATTTGGACATGTTTTCGATAGGGGGCTGAGTAAGTGATCACTTAATAAGCTTATCACTTACTCTAAGGCATTAGTTGAAGTTTTGCTAGCAATAGGGACTGAGATTACCAAGATAACTTTGGCCTATTGGTATGTGTGAGTTTGTGTGTGTGGGTGGGTGGGTGAGGTCAAGGGTTCGAATCTTAGTACCACCCAAAAAAATTATAAAAAAAATAGGGACTGAGATTGTATGAGTAGGTACGACATGCACCATTTTTTATGCTGTTGTGGCTGGCAGGAGGAGGCGATTGGAAAATCAAATACCGATTTGGGATTTTGTAAGTGATTTCTAACTAGGTGTACATCACATTTTTAGTGTGTGATAGAGAAGATAGCATACTAAAAATATCGGCCCAAATGGAGTAAAATCAAATTTACACTCTTTGGTTTGGTAAAATAGTTTCAAAACTCCAATTTAACCTAAATTATCTTGTAAAGTGGTAAGCCTTCGTCCGGAGAATGGGACCTAGCAAAACTAAAATCTTTGCTACCTAACTATGCACTGCCAAATGTATAAAGTGTTGATTAACTTTGTATTATCCTCATCGCCCTGTACTATTTCTCTATGTTTATAGCCCTAAGAAAGTCATAGAAAAACTTGAATCAATCTGCAGATCCTTTTTTTGGGAGGGAGAAATGGGAAAAAAGTGAACTGGGTTTCGTGGGATAGAATATGCCAACCTGTTGAGAAGGGAGGATTAGAAATTAGGAAGTTGGAAGAAGTTAATCACTCTTTGCTTGGTAAGTCGGTAGGATTACTGCTAGATAATAAGAACGAGGTGTGGAGGAGACTGATAAAATCCATAGTATAGAATGGAGAGCTCCGTGATGTTAGGAGACTGCAAAATATTAGCAACAAGGGAGGGTGAAGAGGATGTGGAAAGAAGAAATAGGGGAAGGAGGTCAAAGGAAATCATATGGTGGAGAAGTGTGTAGAAGATAGCTCGTGAAGTCTGGTTTAAGGAGATGATGAGGTTGAGAGTACGAAATGGTAAAAGAATTCACTTTTGGCAGGACAGTTGCGTAGTAGATACACCTCTACAGCAAAGTTTCAATAGATTGAGTAGATTAGACATAATGAGGCGTAAGTGTGTAGCTCATCATGGTGAATGGGTAGACCAGATGTGGGAGTGGTAATGGAAATTGAGAATGGATGTGGGGGAAAAGAGCTGGAAGAACTCACATCCATTCTCTCACATGTTATTATGCAGGCAAACACCTAGGATATGTGGCGCTGTTCTGAGACAGCTTTAGGAAGATATGAATCGAGGAAAGCATAGCAAATAATGTAAGACCCGAAGACTCCTATGGTAGATGAAAATGATAAACTAAATGAGATCTGGAGTGGTACGATTCCAAAGAAGGTCTCCATATTGTGCTGGAGGGCAATCCATAAGAGACTACCAACCAGAGTAAACCTGCAAAGAAGAGGCATCATCAATGCTGAACCGGAGGCAGAATGTGTGGTGTGGTGAAGCACCTGAAACAGTAGACCATGTGTTTATGACGTTCAGTATAAGAAGAGATCTATGAAAACGGTTGATGGAATGACTACAAGTTCATATCACTGAACTACAGGAGCTACGCGAGTTCATGCTACACAAAGGCATGTATTAGTAGAGATAAATGGAAAATGTTTTGGATGGCATTGCAATAGATGGTGTGGAGAAGCAAGAATGACAAACACTTCAGCAACATAACACAAACTGGATCTGAACTGATGAAGAAAGTACAAATTTGCACCTGACAGGGAGTTAAAGCAAAGTAGGAAATTTTTTGTTATGGAATAGGTTATTGGATTAGAGATCCATCGACGTGCTTACAAGGATGTTAATATTTTTGCCCTAACCATGAGATGACGATAATGTGAAAAATATGTACACTCTTTCGTGATTTAATACAAGTTTCAATTAACCAAAATAAAAACATTACCACAAAGCATTAAACTAGGGATGCGTCCTTTAAAAAAGATTATTTGTTTTAATGGGTGTATTGAATAATTATTCCTAGCTTATTTTGTTTAGCTTCGGTCCCACGTTAAACCAAACTAGTGTTAAAATGAATTATATTTATCGGGAGAGCTTTATGTGTACAATCTTGGTGTGTACAATTTGTGTACAATTTGTGGTTGATATCATCCATTTTCGAAATTGGTCGCACAATTGAAAAGCTTATACATAGAAGATGAAAAACCTCATGTTCTGGCATGGTTCTGGCGACTCTGTCGCTGGGAATTCCTAAAACCCTATTAAGAACTACTTAACCCAAGGGAAAAAGGATTTTAGAATGATAAATTGCCGGAACATGGGGCTTTTCATATCCTATGTATAAACTTTACTATGGTGCGACCAATTTCGAAAATTGATGGTACCACACACAAATTGTACACGCCAAAATTGTACACGTCAAGATTGTACACATGAAGATTCACCTATATTTATCTATCTCATAATTTTATATTCGTTTTAAAAATGGAACTGTATTTGTACAATTTTATTTTTATTTCCTATATCTAATTTGTAATCTAGATATGATTTTTTTAGTACAAAAAAATCGCACACAATTTACAAAAGGACACGTCACCAATCAACAGTCACATGTTACCAGCAATATATTATTATATTAATTTTTATCTCATTCATTATATTATTATACTAATAAAAAAATTATCTCTCATATATATTTTTTTGATCTTTCATCTCTTTTTTGTCTCATATCTTTTATCTATTTATTATTATTGTAATTTTCTTCTTTCTTCTTTTTCTCAAATTGAATTTATCTGACTAATTGTTCATCATTAATCGAAACACACACCACTATCATCATCAACACGTCGTGCGATGTCGTTTCAATATACTTATTTTTATTATTTTTTGGGTGAGTATATAATTTTTTGTGTTGTTTATAGTTTTTTGTGTTATTTATAGTTGTTTTTCGTGTTTTTGTATAAACATTTGGTAATTATATAATTTTTTTAAATCTGTCTGATTAGGGGTGCACAAATAGGTTCGGATTCAAGTAGTGCACTACCCAGACCCGAACCCGATATGTTTTATGAAAAAGAGATGAAACTTTCTGCAGCTCTCATTAGTTGGAAACATGAAGGAACCTACGAGCCCCCATATAGAACAGGAACACGACGAGTACATGATTTCATATTATTCAAAATAATGTTGAAACCATTCCACACAGGTTTTTTTTGGTAAGCCATTCCACACAGGTTATACACATAATGTTGAGCAAATTACAATCACCAGACGAATTGTTAAGCAAATTATATTTGAGTCGACAACATTTGCAATTCAAAAGGTGTCATATACATAAGCCGATTGAAAGAACATTCAAAAGACGGGATGAGAGATAAAAGAAATATCAGCATGGACTCAACGGGCAAAAGGATATCTAAACCAACACTTTGAAGTGACATTGCTTGTATTCTTTACTTGTTTTTTTTCTTATTTTTTCTTTTATTAGGCATACACTACATGTAACGCAAAAAATTTTGACGGAGGAGGACGACCGCCCAATAAATAAAATAAAAAAAATACAACATTTGCAATTCAAAAGCTAGAAAACCCCAGAAAGCCGAATGAAAGAACATTTCATACAACACTTGCAAATCAAAAGCCTGGAAACCCAAGAAAATCGAATGAAAGAACATTTCTTACATCAATTCTAACGTTTCGGAATACGGCGGAAGCGAACCAATGTGGATAGAAGAAAGATTTGCGGTCGAGCACTTCCGACAGCCACGAACTAAGCACTAGTATTCCATAGGACAATAAGATTCAGTATGGAGTGAAGAAGAGTAGAAGACGCTGTGAAAACCGGAAGAGAGAAATGAGCTATTCGAACCCTAGTATTGTAAAATAGGGTTTCTGGTATCCGAAAACCCGAACCGGCGAACAAATAATTTTTTTTCAAAATAATCGGGTCTGGGTATTACCCGGACCCGAAATCATTTACCCGATATCCGGACCTGAAAAAAAATTGGGTCCAGATTTAAATATCCGGACCTGGCCCGATACTCGATACCCACTGGGGTAGTGGGTGCGGGTATCGGGTCGGGTCCGGGCAACCCGATCGATACCTGCGAGTAAATTGGGCAGCCCTATGTCCGATTAAATTGTGAACCTTCAGCACTGTAATATAATAGTAAATAATGAAAATTATTATGGAATTAAATTCTTGAAAGTTTCGAATATATATGCCTCTATGAATTGTTTCACCAGCTCTCCTATCCATAGTCCTAATCCAGGTCTTCGTTGCTGATGTATGAAAACTTGAGTGTCAATGGAGAGAGAGATTCTCGCCTGGATAGAAAGACAAACAGAAAACACTTGTTCCTTAAATTCTTAAACAAATCAGAGACTAACTTTGTTTGTATATTTTATAGAACTGTCTTTTTGAAATTTCGATGGTTTTCTCCTTGTAATTTACACCATCAGTGCGGTTCTGGACCATCTTGTTCTGCTTGGGAGAAATTGTTAGGCCAGATATGGGGAAACAGGGTCAATCAAATGTGGTTCCACCACATCTTATTTAATCACACCTTGTTCAAATGATTAGTATCTAAGTGTTAATCAAGATGGCTTGACTTGGTGGCGATCAGGTGACTTTATTGATTAATAGGTTTCGAGTTCAAACCTCAGCAAACACACATGACTAGACATAATTCAGGGGAACATTTGGACTGGGTGCAGGCCCCCATATTAGTCGAGAGTGAACACTCTCGAAAACTGAAGATGATCAACTGGGGAAGAGCTAAACTATTCTTCTCATTTACCTGCTAAAAAAAATTGGCATCATGTGTTAATACCTTAACTGTGGATTATGCAGCGAAGACATAATATGGATAGCAGGAATGCTAATACAACTAGAAATTTATATTGTCAAATGATAAGATACTTCACCTTGGACTAATATATTAAGTATTCAACATATACGCGTGAGTTAACAATAATTATTACCCGGAATTTACTGTTCCTCCAATGTATAACATCATCATCTTGTTTTAATTTTTTTTATCATGTTTTAATTCATATTTACACATTGATTGTATTTATTGTAATCTCAATAAACTCACACAACTGTAGAATTTAGGATATGCTACTTTGTCTTGTTGCATGTATATAAAATTAATTATGTATCAGAAATAGAAATTTTATACTGAACTAATCCAAATTATGATGGTATACTTAGGTTATGCATAAACCCTAGAACGAATTGTTGGTGGTAAGACTTTTTTTTCTTTTTCCTACCTATAAAGCCAAGTCTTCTCCTATGACTCTTCCCTCAGCAAAAACATTAAGAAACACTCTCATTCTCGAGAAATTCCAGCAAAGGAATAAAACAGCAAGAGATCCAAAACATGGGAAGAGCACCATGTTGTGACAAAAACAATGTCAAGAAAGGGCCATGGTCGCCTGAAGAAGATGCTAAACTCAAGGAGTATATCGAAAAATACGGCACTGGGGGCAACTGGATCGCCCTTCCGCAGAAAGTCGGTAAGCTTTTTGCTCAACCACTTTGAGCTAATAGTGATCAGTTCTATGACTAAGTTGTTGCCTATTCCAGATAAATTCAATTTTTGATGGGATTTTGTTACAGGCCTGAAGAGATGTGGGAAGAGTTGCAGGCTAAGATGGCTTAATTACTTGAGGCCTAACATCAAACATGGTGGATTCACCGAGGAAGAAGATAATATTATTTGTAGCTTATACATCAGTATTGGAAGCAGGTTTTCATCTGTCATGCCACATGCATAGGCTCTAATTATCATGAGATTTTTTTAGATCAACTACTTGTCCCTTCTCTCTTGTAGCTACTCATGATCCAGAATCAAACCCTGATTTGAAACATTATTTTTTTCCTTACAGATTTCTACCCTTGTTCATGGAATCAAGAATCATTAAATTATCATTTTGTTGATATTTCAGAGTACTTCTTTTGATTTCTTTTAATTTCATTTCTTTTTGTTGCTGGCAAGCTAAAATTTTATTTATCCTCCTTGTAAATGATCAAAGTTCATATTTACACCAGTGGCCCTACCCGGCTCTATGCTTGCCCAAAAATAGTTACAAAGCATGCATAATTGGGACCGAGTAGAATATCCAGTGCCGCAGAGAGTATATAAATTGTATCTTAACATCTTTTGGCTTGAACCAGCTCCAAGTGTTTGGCTTGCACTTTCTCCTCAGTTACTAATCATTTTTGAGTGTCTTTCATGTAATTTATTTGTTTTTAATCTCATTTTAACAAATATGAGACTGATCTTGCTCAAATTTATGATCTTAGGTGGTCCATAATTGCTGCTCAGCTTCCTGGAAGAACAGACAATGATATCAAGAACTACTGGAACACCAGGCTGAAGAAGAAATTGCTTGGAAGGCGCAAACAACACAATGCGAATCGGGTCACGATTACCAGGCAGAATCTGAACAATTCAGGTGAAGAAGATGGTAATCACAATTTGCAAGAAATGAGCAGTTCAGCCATGGAGAGGCTTCAGCTCCACATGCAGCTTCAAACCCTTAATAACAATAACCCTTTCTCCTTCTACAATAATCCCAGGCTTTGGCCGAAGCTGAAACTCGGGCAGCAGAAAATGATCCAGGCCATCCATCAAGAAAATTCAACGAACCAAATCTCCTCCATCTGTCAGCCTGCTAATTATCCTATTGCTTCACAGCAAAACTATAGCCCTATGTGCAATGCAGTATCATCTTCAGAGGGATGTTTCTGTTTGAAAGCTGATGAAATCAACTGCGCTAAGTCGGAGGATCAGCTCAATCAAAGGTTTACTCAGGCAGAACTTGAAGATATACTGGCTTACAATCCTTGCAGCTTTCTTCCAGCTGAGATTCAGACAGGTGAAACCGATTGTTTCAAAGAGATTGGTGGATCAGATGATAATATGGGTTGGTGGTCTAATGAATTTGATACAAGTTCAGCATCTTTGAGCTCATGGGATTCGTTGAATATGATTGATCAATCAGAGAAAATGTTACAAGATTATGTTATGGGATATTATAAGTTATGATGTGCAACAGGATTACATGAGAAAAAATGATCTGATTGAGTTTATTTTTAGACCGGATACAAGACATGATATGGTCCAAAGTTGATCTGATTGATGTTGTAATTTGCGTGAATAAATGGTCGGAAGTTCTTTATATTGTATCGTGGAGTTTGTTCTTATAGTTTTGTGTTTATTGAGTGAGACAACTATTCCATTTTACGGCTGCCGCCGCCGCCACTCCAATCCAACGGTGCGGCACACAGATTCAACTTCCCGGTCGCGCCCCGATTGGCGCAACATGGCCCAGCCACCTGCACCGTCCTTCCAACAGCCGGATGCCAACTTCTTGATATTTTGATAGTATTGATTTATGTACACATGAACACACAAGAACGCAAGATTTACGTGGTTCGGCTATGTCTACATCCACGGGAGAAAGTTCTTCCTTTTTTCCTCTTTTTTCCACACATATTACATTATACACATCTTCTCTTATATAGGCACTTCACCCGACAATATATCTATGCACATGTGTTGATATCTTAGACTTGAAGATCTAAACACGCGAAGGTCTAATCATGCGGCCGTCTTTGTAGCATGCTGCCGTCTTTGTAGCATGTGGCTATCTTTGTAGCATGATATAATTGACTAACGTAAGTAGCATGATATAATTGACTATTTAGTAGCATGATATAATTAACTAACACTCCCCCTCAAGTTGGGTATCGAGATGTCCGATATTCAACTTGGCCAAAGCATCATGGAAGGCCCTGCTTGCTACTGCTTCCGTCAAGATGTCTGCCAACTGATCTTCGGACCTAACATGAGGAATGGTGATTACCCCAGTCTCCAGTTTCTCCTTGATGAAGTGTCTATCGATCTCCACATGCTTAGTCCTGTCGTGTTGCACAGGATTCTCAGAGATGTGTACAGCTGCCCGGTTGTCACATCGGAGCGGGCAAGGTCGGTCTGGTGGAAAACCCAATTCAGTCATTAACTTCCTTAGCCACAGGATTTCTGTTACACCCCTATCAATGCCTCAAAATTCTGCCTCCGCACTTGATAGAGTTACCACCTTTTGTTTCTTGCTCTTCCAGGTCACCAGGTTACCCCCTATGAATGTGAAGTAACCTGATGTTGATCTCGGGTCCAACGGATTCCCTGCCCAGTCTGCATCTGTATATGCTTCCATTTCCAGGTGACCATTTCTTCTTAATGCCACCCCTGTATCCGGTGTTCCCTTCAAGTACCTCACAATTCTCACGGCTGCATCCATATGATCCTTTTGTGATTTCTGCATAAACTGGTTTATCACCCCAACTGCATATGCAATATCTGGTCTCGTAGGAGAGAGATAGATCAATTTTCCCACTAGATGTTGATATCGCTCATGATCCACTTCACTACCTCCTTCAACAAATTTCAGACAGTGGTTAGGGACTATGGGTACATCAGCCGCCTTGCAGTCAAGCATCCCAGTCTCAGCCAGCAGATCCAATATATACTTCCGTTAGGAGATATGAATCCCAAACTTAGACCTCAATACCTCTATTCCAAGGAAATACTTCAATCTCCCCAAGTCTTTCATCTCGAATTCTATGAACAGGTTTCCTTTTAGTCTATGAATCTCATCTCTGTCGTCTCCAGTTATGATCATGTCATCTACATATATTAAAAGGCAAGTGACAAGTTTACCTCTTCTTTTGATAAATAGGGTGTGATCTGAGTTGCTCTGTTCATAATCATACTTTCTCATAGATAGAGTAAATCGGCCAAACCATGCACGTGAAGACTGCTTCAGCTCATATAAGGCTTTCTTTAACAAACATACATCACGAGGTCAAAAATCATCAGAAAAACCCGTTGGTCCATCCATATACACCTCATCTTCCAAGTCCCCATGAAGAAATGCATTCTTCACATCAAACTGGTATAGTGGCCAATCCTTATTTGATGCAACAGAAAATAGTACCCGAATAGTGTCGATCTTGGCCACCGGAGAGAATGTCTCAGAATAGTCTACGCCATAGG